>VXAY01001424.1:1594342-1638645 GCA_013399855.1 Oxyruncus cristatus | reverse complement strand
CCTGTTGCGCTCGGCAGCGGCCCGGGGGGGGGCGCGGGCAGGGGCCGCCTTCGCCGCCTTTGTTCGGCCACCCGCGCCCACCGCGGCCCCCCCGGGGTCCCCATGGCCGCGGGCACCGAGGCCGGGGGTGGGGGGACATCCCGCTCAGCCCCCGGGGCCCGCGCCCTTTGTATCGCCCCCCCCCTTCCCCCGTGCGGGGCTCGCATCCCACCCCCGGCTGGAAGGGATGCGGGGAGGCCGGGGAATAAAGACCACCGGGGATGCGGGGACCGCGCTGGTGACATCCCCGAGGCGGAGGGGCTGCCACGACCGTCCCCGCCGAGCGCCCGATTTGATGCGACCATCGCCAAATCGCGGCGGGGCGTTCAGCGGAGTGCGAGATAAGGAGAGCGAGCTCCGATCGCGGCTATTTGTGTTTGTGTTCCGCGTTACCCCCATAGATTTGGGAATTAATGTTTTGACAGACGTTCTTCATCTGCTTATCACAAGAATGTGGGCAGGTGGTGATCCCATCTTTTTGTTGTATAATCATCGAGCCTCCTGCATTATATATATATCCCGTGCCTCTCAGTCAGCCTGGGAAACAGCACATTCCTTTTTCTACTCAAATAAAACCCTTGAACCGGCTCAATTGTCCATCAAAATTAATAAGCGAGCTTCAGTTTTTGTGGGTGGAATTACACGGTGAAGGGCCTAAAGATCTTGACTCTTACAAGCACGTTGTAGGTCCTCGCTGGATGTTTACACCATGTCCATCATTTGTCCTCCGAGCACCTGCTGCCGGGGGCTGCCGCCGCTGTCCTGCAGAAGCTGAAGCCTCACGTGGCCTCAGCTCACCAGGATTCCCCGTGGTGCCGGCACTGAGATGGCCACAGCTGTGGCCACCCCGTGACACCCCGGGCGCCGCGTGACATGGGTACAGCCAGGCACCTCCAAGAAGATTTTAGCAAAATTCGGCAGCGTTCAGCTGGGAGACACATCTAGTTCTGCACTTTTCCCTTTGGCAAAAGTCCCCCCAGAGGGAAAACTCTGCCTTGCCTGCAGGAAACCTCAACATGAAAATCACCACCTCTGTATTACTGGGATTTCTTGGGTTTCCATCAATACCAGCACTGCTGAGTGTCCAAATATCATGGGCAGCTCTTTCAAACGTGGAACACGGTCTGCAGTGGACCGACCAAGGCCTTGCCAAGGGCACTGCAGTGGGGAGTTTTTCAAACCACAGCCCCCATCTCTCTTTGCTTTACCCAGTTTGCTTTGTTAAATGTTATGTACGCTGCGTATGGGGACGCAGGGCAGGAACACAGCAACTGCTTCTAATAAATAACCTGGAGTTCATGATATAAACAAAGTCAGTGACATAAGTCGAGGCCAAAGACACAAATAATTATTTAATTACTGGAGCAATTAGGTTACAGGTTCTAAAGGAGAAAGCTCTGAAGCTAAACATCTTTGAGTTTAGCAGGGGGCAATCCTCAGGCATGTGGATTTTTCTTCAAACTATTTGGATTGCGATCGAACATTCATCAAGTGTGAAATAGCCTTTGTAATGAGATGCTCGTAAAGAAGATACACAGTGGGTTCGGTGGGAGGCCTGAAACCATGGGGGTTTAACTTCAAATTGCAACTTTGAAAACTTCCATTCAGCTGCTACCCAACCTTGAAGGAGCTTTGGTTCCTCCAGTGTCTCACTGGTTTGTGTAAAATTCAGTGTGTGCTCAGAGTGGGGTGTTTTGGCTTCCCAGGGCTCGGGAGCAGAAGCTTTGGGGCAAGGGAAAGATATAATAGCTGAAGGGAGAGGATGGTTTTGTTGTGTGCAGGCACAGGCCAGACCTATCTTCTGGCCTCTTTCCTCCAGCTTGTTTCTGTATTTTACCCAATTCCTGGACAGATGTTTCAGGCTGTTACCAAAAAGGAAGGTTCCACATTTCCTTCTCTAACTCTGTTTTAAAACACTGAGGCACCCATCCTTATGGAGTAATTGAGGGTAGTTGTGCAGATAATCCCTGCCAGGAGAAAAACGGTTCTGAAAACTTAGTTGATGAGGGATACCTGCAAAGAAAAAACAAGCTGTTCTTCTTCCTCTCCTCTATTTATTCTAATCTATCCGTAACTGTACTGAAAAGTTCTGGCACCAATTAGGAACCAAGTCCTCGCAGCATCATTTTTTGTGAAATCAAATGAACTTAAAAAAATGCACTTCCTGCGAGTCCTTCCGATATGGGAACAGGGTGTTTGGGGTGCTGGCTTTACACAATGCCCCTTTTCCCTGCCAGCCAGGCCTCACCTCCCATGCTGGAATAATGCTGCTCGTCCAGTGTTGCAGCTTAACTATGCCCTGGAATATAACGGAAAGTGCGTAGCCCCTGTGTTATATTTGATGAATTTGTAATTATTTTTAGTAAGGCATTTTACATGCTTCCCTGGTGAATAACTTGTTTTCCCCGAGCAGTGGGTGCAGGGAGACGATGATGTTCAGGCATTGTTCGCTGACCCACATGCTGGCTCCCAGCAGCTGAACGCCCGTCACACGAGGCGCTCCATCAACCGGGAGCACAGTCACACTTCCCCTCTTCACTTCACCGACACGTCAGCCTGAGAGCAGCACCTCCTGCTGCACTGGTACGGCTCAAGACCTTGCAAGGAACTAAATAACGAACGAAACAGATAAAATTTACAGCCTGCTTTTCATAAGGAGGTTGATTTGCAGATGCAAATGTGGGCCTTGATCCTGCAAAGACGATGCTCCTGCGTCGCTTTTATGTAGCGCAAGGAGTCAGAGTGACTTCAGCTGGATGACTCTCAGTGCATAAATTTCAGCGCCGGCTTCTCTCTCTGCAGATTTAGAGCGAGTATCTGTTGACTAGAATAGACCGGTTATTTTACTGCTCCAAGTGTTTGTGCAACTTAGTTACCCGGTGCTATGCAGGAACAGGCAGACACGAATCCTGCCCAGATCCTTCTGAGCTGCGTTTGATCATTAGAAATGAAATTTGGAGGTGAGTAACGCCAAGTACCCAGCACCAACGTCAATACCCCATTTATTTTTTACCAGTTTTTAAAGTGCGATCTGTTTTTGAACGGATATGTTGGCTAGTTTATCACGGATAATCATTAAAATAATCATCTGTATCGAGAAGTTGCTCATGTTTTTTTACAGGCGGATGGCAGCAAACATTTTTTTTTGTTTTTCTACCAGTTCTGTTCTAAAACGTAAGTGTAGAGTTCGGTTCACCTGTCTGTAATAAAATTGCAATAAGCAGGAATATGAATACAGTACAGAATTTTCCTTAAAGGTTTTTGTGACTGTAAATTTGGAGCCTGGAGAAATGTATTGGTTTATTTTCCTGAGTACTCCGGTTTTACTATTAGTGCTCCAGTTTAACTTTAAAATGAATTTAATATTAGAACTCTAGTCTAGATCTAAAATGCATTGAATTAAGTACATCCTTCATTCCACTCCGGTCATTGATGCAACCCAGGGATGGCTTGGTCCAAAACATATTTGATAAACTGTTCTGGACCTGAGCATTTAGAAGACGGGTTGTTTTTCTTATTGTTTTGATCTCACACCAGACAGACATGGGTATATAAGCACTATCTAGTGCAAGTGCTTCTAATGGAAAGCCAAAATTCCAACGTTTGGTATCAATCCTGCAAAAGCAAGTTCATTAAGAGGGTGGTTCACATCACTTCTTTTATTATTTACTGTAACGATGTCATCCAGCGTGGAGGATCGCCCTGGTAGAAATAAACTGCTACTAAAGGCAGTGTGTGATCTTAGATCAGCAGCTTCTCCACAATTTTAGGATCAGTTTTTAGAATTCAATTACTGTTAACTCTGGTTTTTACACATTTAAAAGACCTGGAGTTTCATGCCATAACCGTAACTTAATGTAAGTGAAAAGTACTCAGTCATGCCACAGGCTCAGTGGGAACCCAGAGAAAGCACAGTGGATGCATGTCTTTTAGGGGTTTTTTCTGGTTTAAAAGCACAGTGAATCTTGTCATTGTGAAAAGAAACCATGGAGGCAGGCTTCAAGTGTGGAGGTTGCCAGGAATAATACTTCTCAGAATTTCATGGGAGCATCTCAAGTGGGTTTCTTATGGGAGATGACCCTCATTTGTTACCTTACACTGATGCTGCCTTGGTGGTTGAGGTGCTGGGTCCCCCAGGCTTTGGTCCCACACTGATGTGGGTGGTCATGTGTGTTCCACAAGGGCCCTGAGACACCAGATCTTCTTCCCTGGACGTGCCCTGCCTGCCCTCTGCCTCCGGGAGCAGGACTTGCACGTCCTGGGCGATGTCTTGCAGTGGGGTCATGCTGACCTTTGAGCTCCTGGTCCGAAAGGTGTGGGTTACTTGCAGTCTGGGCAGAAACCCTCTCAGTTCTTCCTAATTTTGAAAGAAAACCAGGTCTATTAAAAAAAATAGCCGCTTGTGCTCAGCTGCTGCCTCCAGGAGCAGTTGGCTCCTCTGGGCCCCGGCCACGCGCTCCCAGCCCTCCCTGCTCCTCCCCAGCGCTGCCAGCACCAGCATTTGTGCAGCTGCAAGGTGAAGTGGATCAGGGAACAGATCCAGCTGAACACTAATCCTGCTGCGGGGGGTTGGGGGGGGGGGAAGGAAAAAAGCTTATTTTCAGCTGGATCCGTTCCCCAGCCTGGTCGTGCCTTCAGCCCCACAGGCCACGTGCTCGGCAGGGAGAGGCTGAGGCGGGAGGGAAGGAGCAGCCGGGCAGGGAGCACAGGGCTGGTTTTATGGCAGCCCTGGCTTACACCGTCTTAAAAGCATTTGTCAGGCTGTGACCCCGTGTTAATAAATTACTGTTCCTGTGCTCTGTGCAGCGGAGGTTACAGCGCTGGGTGTTCACACCCGGAACCGTGACGCTGCATTTTGCAGGATGCGGGGGAGAAAAGTCTCCAGTGGTGTTCAGTGTTTCTCTTTTAAAAATGGGGACGTGGTTGTGCTGGGGAGACAAGTGTGCGGTCGCAGAGGGGCTGTTGGCAACGAGCAGGGTACCCACACATATTACCAGAGCGTGTTAATCCTCTACTGGCATCAACTGCAGCAACAAGTGGGCTGTAAGACCAGCAAAACACATGGGATCCTCTAATACAATATATAAAACAATTTAGTGCAGCAGTACATTGATCGTAACAGTAACAGTTGTGTTGTAACTACGGTCTCACTGTCGTACTTTCCTCACGTTAAATTAAATATAGATTTGGACTGATTTTCACAAAGTCTCACAAATTCAGGCACCAGATAATATTTTACATAATATGTTGGTGTTATCCCTTCTTGGCAAATTTATTCCCATTGAGAAAGAAAAAGAGTTTCATGCTGAGAACTCTTGAATTGAATCGATGATTAGAACGAGGCAATACATATTACTTCTGCCCTACTACAGACACTGAATTCAAATCGGTGGGAAATTCTCAAATCCATTTCCCTTTGCAAACATGAGCAAAAGGATGCAAACATACAATAAAATTCTTCCTTTTTATAATCCTGTTGGGGTTTCCCCCCACCCTCCTGCATGTGTGTGAAATCATTATGCAGAACTGTTGGGGCATTTTTATTCCCATTTTATTCGGTTTATATTCTTAAGCAAGGAATTACAAGTCTGGAGAAAAGCCTCACGGAGTGCATGCACATTTGTATCCCCCCTCTATAAAACAACTTAATGTCACCACCACGTGAGCAGAATTGTTCTGCTGATAGAACACATGGCTGACGTTTAATCTTTCCAGGAAAGTTTAATGAAAGGTTCTTGAATCAATCTGTCTGGTTTAAAGTTTGAAGGGCATTTGGATGCACTGATTTGATGCATGTGCCAGGTGTTTCTAAACAAACAGTTATCAGCTAAAGACACTTGAGCCCTTCCCACTCCATCTCTTATCTGCCATGGGCTTCCTCAACCTTCACCTTCCATAAACTCGAAACACCTTGTTTCAGTGGCCTGTGCCTTCAGTAGTGTACTGTAATATCTTAATGGGGAACAGCACCCAGTCTCTAATTCCACATTTGTCCTTGTTTTGTAAGCCAGTTACCGGGAGATTTAACATTACGATGGCCACAGAAAAGAGCTGGGTTACAAATGGAAGGGTGAACTGGACCTTCCAGGCCATGTGCTGTCTGCTGGGACACTGGGAATCACCTTGCTTGGGCACTGCTGGTGTTTGGACAGAAACACGTGCGTTTGTGCTCCTCAGACACGACTCACAGTGCCTTATTCTAGCTGTCACTCGCTGTTTGAATTACAGTCGTGCCTGGGGCATCATCTGAGATCTGGCTGGAAAAGATCTGGCCGAAGGGGGTATGACAGATGTCTGTAAAACCCTCCAGGGTGTGGGAGAGGGAATAGGGAATGAGGATGCACAAATTCTTATAACACAAGAGTGTATCAAATCACCATTAGGTATCAGATTTTAAATCTGGAGCCCTTTCTTGTAGTACAAAATTGAATAGTGCAGCATCCTGCCACCAAAATACTGCGGAGCCAAATTATATCGTAGGTTAAACAGGGCTAAAATAAACTGGACGCAGGTCCGTCAGTGATTCCTGCACATGCCATCTAGATGTGGGCTCTGGGTTCAGAGAATCCTCATGATGCTGCTTGTTGGAAGCTGGAAGGGATATTTCTGTCTCTCAGAGTTTGCTCTGGGGCATCCATCGTGACCACATTAGAGACAAGGGAGAGGCAGAGCAGAGCTGGCCCAGCCAGCAGCTCTGACCTTCTCCTCCTGGCTCTGACTGTCCTTGGGAAGATCATTCCAGCCCCAAAGCACCTGCAGGTTAGTGAGTTGGAGGAGATAACCGGGGGAAAAGAGACGAAGAGACTCGTTCTGGGTCCCTCAGCAGGTCTGGAGAAGCTGCTTCCCGCAGTCCCCGGCCAGCAGCCAATTCACCAGAGCACTGGGCTTCGGTCTCCTATGCTAATTAGGAACTTACTGGCATCAAACTGAAGCAGTGCAGCCCTGCATGAGGCCCTCCAAGGATTTAAGTGCCTGGAAGGCATAAGTTGCATTTCACTGATAGTACAATTGTGTCTTTAAATCTCTCTGGTCACCAGAGATGCAGCAGGAGTGGTGTCAGCTCGAGAGCGAGCGAGGGAAATGCAGATAAGGCGGTGCCTGTGGGTTGCCCGGTGTCGATACAGTACAAAGGGCCCGAGCTGGGTGAGCCTTGTACCTGCCACTGCAATCTAAACAACCCAGAGACACCCAACACAGGCTCCTGTGGTGGGCACAGGCACCAGGTGGGACTGCCACCACCCCTACCGGGAATTTAAAGAAGGAACCTCGTCTCAGAGGTCAGTCAGGCATTTGGGAGTGATTCCACACACGCACTAGGAGCAAAGTGACCTGCACTCACCCTTCCTCTTCATTCTGAAGGAAGGGTTTCTTCTGGGAAAACAAAGCCCTGTAGCCAAATCTCAGCCAAAAGCTGCTCATTGCCAGAGTGTGTGAGTTGAAGCAAAGGACGATCCACCTGAAAGCAGGGCCACTATTACAGCGAGTGACAGCTCCAGAGAGGGTTGCTGGCTTTGTAAACTGAAACAGTGACACACTGGAAGTCGTACTGTGATATAATTATACTGGTGTAAACATGGCCTGTTCCATCTTGCTTATTTTGCTTTTCAAACTGGAACAAGCTGCACTGGGGTCTGCATTTCTTTTGATGATTGAATTGTGTCCCCACAAAGATTTTTGCTGGTGTAACAAAAATGGTATCAAAGCAACAGACCTTTGTGGTGAAGACCAGTCCTTAGTTTCTAAGTAGGCACTTTTACCTTTTTGTTGGCAGTACATAAGCTGTAGGAATTCAGAAAAGATAAAAGGCACAGAAAGTCTGGTCTCTTACACTCCTATTTCCTGAACAGAAAGGGCAGTCAGGGAAATCATACAATCATTAAAGTTGGAAAAGACCTCTAAGTTGCCTTCAGTCTTCACCATTAAATCCCCAGGAAACACCAGTGCCCAGGATCTGGGGTCAGAAAAAAATAAATCTCCCAAAAGACAGAGGCAGGATGGATGCTCCTGTTTGTTCCAGCATCTTCCCAAAGACACGTGATGCAACCAACCTCCTGCATTTTAGTACATAAGGTCTTCTCCCGTGGTTTTAGGGGTGCTCCAGAAAGAGAAGTTTCTGATGCTGTTCCGTGTCACATTTTGACAGGCACTATGGATTCAGTGGTGGAAGGCAGTTGGAGCCAGCTCCTCAGCAGAGCTGTTTCTCCAGGTACGTATCTGGAAAAGGTGATCAAGGATGCCCGCAGCGTTTGCATGGTCACAGCCTTGGTGGGCTTCCAGATTTCAGGGAACACACTTTCATAGGGGAAAAAGAGCGAGTTTCACCCCCTGCTTGAGTCTGGTGTCTCAGCTCAGGTGAGAAAACCAGACCCAGTGAAGACATTAAGCTTTGCCCCTCGGTGGGGTTGGGCAGGAAGCAGAGAGGACGGGCTGGCACGCAGAGGACATTTGCTACCTACTCCTCCTCTGCCGTTCCCCTTCATACCTTCTTGGCCAGTGTGTTTTTCATGGATTCAGTGTTCTAAGAATTGATCCAGGATGTTTTGAATGTCTCGCTGGCACATTGGCAGCTTTGCCTGGAGTCCAGCTCAGGTTCAGAGACAGAGAACCTGGAGAGACTCAGGACACCCCAAAGTGATTCTTTATTTAATAGTGCTGTGACAACCTATCACAGGCATCAACAGTGTGGACTGTGGTCTGGGTTTGGACCCTTCTCCATTTGTGACACATTTTTCTTTCCTCTTGCACACCTGGATGGCCTCTGCTCAATACCTTTGGATGTCAAAGGTTTTGGAGGTGCATTCACAGTACCCACAATGAAGAGCCCTGGCAGGTGCAGCAGTATTTGGGTGGATATCTGAGGTACAGACAGATCTCCCAAACCAGAATAATGCCCAGCCACAGTGCAATCCCCTTTCTAAAGCACATGTCTCGGAGTGACCATATCCACAAACAGGCAGCAGTAGGAACAGGGGCTCTCCTCGGGAAAGCAGGAGGAAGTTTTCACTAGCAAGGCTCAGAAAACCTGAAACACTTTAACAAGTGAAGAGGATTTTTCAATTGCTATGAGTGCTGTTTTCTAAAGAAATTTTAATTCATGTAACGAGCCACCTTACTGAAAAGTCAGGCACCTAAAGCTATAGGGGCTGAGTCTGGTGTGATTCTGGCCAAGGAAGCTGGTGAGCAGCAGCAATGCACCTGAGCTGCACTGGCTCCCAGCTGCGTGGGCAAACAGGATTTTTAAAAACCTCAGATGCAATGACATATTTCCAGATGAACTTTTCTCTGTGGCTCTGAGAAGTCTGTTGGCTCTTGATACAGAGCCAGACAGTTGCTTGTTACTGGAATTAAGTCATCCTCCCTTTAGTTCTGTGGGTTAGCAAGCAAGAGAATAACTCATGTGAATAACCCAGCCTAAACTAAAATCCTGGGAAATTGTTTTGGGTAGGGCCTAGGTTTTGTTTAAACAAATAAACAAAAAGCACAAAAAGGAAAAAACCACTCAGAGCCAACCCCAAAGGGATTGTGTCATGCAAGCCAGCATTTGTGTTCACTCTCTGTAGGTTTTTGTCTAATTTAGATAAATATCTAAATCAAATTTCATTTGCAAAACAAAAAGAGGCACTTAATCTCAAAAATATCAAATTGGGAAACTGGGAAACTTTTTCATTTGGGGCTTTTCTTCTGCATGAGGCTATTTCCTGAAATCATGATGAATTTGCAAATAGTTTCAGCTGTCCCAAAATTACACTTTCCAGCAAACAGCTACTTGTCTGATGAAAATCACTCAGCTGTTACCAAGGTCTTGGCTAGCTCTGGCTGTTACATTTCCAATGGGATTTTTCCACAACAGTTAAGCAGCGGCCTGGGAGTTTAAATATGGATAATTCTCTCCATCCTGTTGCAACTTCTGCAGCTTCAGCTTTTCCCTGGCTCTGCATGCTGCAGGCTGGGAATGTGCATAGGGATGGCAGTAACTGCTGAAGGAGGAGACAAAGACAAGATGCAGCATTTGGGATAAAGCCTAAAGGAGATATAAAGTGTAACTGGAGATGGAGGGATTGATGGAGAGCCCACGGTGAAACTGGGAGGGTTGGAGGATCTCTGTGGGAAGAGCAGCATCCTAGCAGCTCCTGACTCTGAGATATCAAATATAAATGTTATCTAGCAAGGAGAGCTGGAGGGGAAAAAAAAAGCCTTTAAAATCCAGTTTTACACACATTGTGTTTTGAGTAAATATTATTTTAGCTATCTAAAGTATTCCAACTAATCACGGCAGTTTCCTTTAATGCCTGCCATTCCAGACACAAGGTTTATTTACTGTAATGTAATACATCTTGAGGGAATGTCGTATGCAGATATTAGCAATTAACTCATTAATCTAAAAATCACAATTCTTGCAATTAATAGAGCACTGCACAGTCACTCTAATTACAAACTCTGCACAAAAGGCCAGTCTCACAGGGAACATGTAGCCTCCTAATTAGCCAAGATTTCAAAGGCAGACAGAAAATTGAGATGTTGAGGGTCAGGGAGGGAAAAATGTGAATACAGTGCACTGTGAGCATATCTGACAGCAGGGCTGACAAGCAATGCATAGAGAGTTTACCTTGGTGCACTCTGGGGGCAGCACTCACCTACCCAGGGCAGGTGTGCTGTGTCTGTCCACAGTGCTGCCACTCATTTTGGGGGAGGCACCAGTGAGACTCTCGAGGTCCTCCAGGCAGGAAGTGCCCAAACTTCTGCAAGACACTCACATAGAGAAGTTTAAGGAAGGCGCTGCTGTGAGATGCAACCAGCACCTGGTGATGGAGCTTTATCTGCTGGCAGACCCACAGCCATCTCCCAGGGGCTCAGGGATGGGGAGCAGCTCCTCGGCAGCATTTTCCCCCCGAGTCCTGCAAGATGCCGACTCCCCTGGCTCCGGCCCAGCGAAGCACTTCTGTATGTTTTTATCTTTAAGGACAGGAGTAATCCCACTGATTTCATCGGGGCTACTCACGTGCTTAAGGACTTGGTGGATTCAGAAAAAGAGTGCTCAGCATGAAGCAGGACCAAGGCCTCTCTGGCTGGGCATGGCCTTGGAGTCTCAGCTGTAAATGGAGCAACATGACCAGTTTCCCTCTGTGCCCCTGTGGTGGCAGAGCCCTGCAGCCAACACATGGAGTCACCCACCTGCCTCTGGACAGGCTCTGCTCTGCCCTGGGCCACGAGAGCTGGTGTTCTTGCTGCTTGAGCATAGCAAATCCCAGCAGGAGCACTGGCCCCTGGGCACTGCAGGCATGCCTGCCAGGGCTCCGGAAAACATCCTGTGGGATGCTGTGGGAAGCATTTCCTCACCCAGGCCTCCACCCAGATGCTATTGTAATCTTTATCTTCAAGCAAGAGACAGGGAGTCTGCCAGCACCCGGCTGGTGTTGGTAGAAACCGTTGTCATGAGCTGCCTTACGGTGGAAAAAGGCCGTGTGAGACAATGCCTGTTTGACTTACGGGGGAGAAACACGCCTGCAGCACTGACTTCTCTTCCTTTGGATTGTGTCTCTGGGCTACAGCCTCCTGAGGAGTTTAGAAGCTTTTGGTTTTGGCTCTGAAGAGAGTACTTTTTTTCATCATAGGGTTTTTACTGATCATATTCCAGAGACCTGTGTGGGCAGCAATTCTTTTAGGCAGCACCGCATTTTTTAGGGGGCACATCCTGTTATCTTTGCTTGCTGAAAGAACCCTTTCAGCTCAGAACAAACCGTCCCTGGAGGAGCAGCTCCTTGTCCAGGAGCTCTGGAGGAAATCACGAAGGTGGAAACATCTCTGTGGGTGGTAGAGGGGACAGATTGTAGAAGCAAAACCCTTGAGTGTTTAGATGGTGGTAAAAGAGAGAGATCATCTCAGCAAGAGCCGGAGCAGGTCTAATGGCTCCTGCATTTCGCAGGGTGTCTGTTCCCACGTGGAGACAAGTCTTCCCAGTGTTAGACCTCTTTGTGCAGACCCTCCTGCTTGTAGACTAAGCCTGGTGGTGCTAACACTGCTTGGAAGACAAATGCTGGCAGCATCTCCATGAGAACAGAGCTGCTCACAGCACACTGACTGCACAACTTGGGCTCAGCACAGCTGAGGTTGTGGATTGAGAGTCAAAGACTACAATGAAGTCCCTGAAAGGCCCAGATTCCAAAAAGTCTGAGAGCTTTTAGAGACTGAGAATACACTTAAAATGTGTTTGGGAGAGAACTGAGACAGGAGAAAGAGCTACAAGAAATCATCCTGAGGAAAACCACTGTTATCCTACCTCTGTATGATGGAACTCCATAGAGGAGTGGGATCTTGGAGGCTGAAGTTCGTTCAACATCCTTAAGAGGGAAGAGGGCTTGGAAGGGAAGATGCTCACGTGAGTGAGCAGTTCAGGAGACATGTGAGCCTCATTTTGCAGCCTCCTGCAGCCTGGGCAGGGGAGAAGATCCTTGTCACAGGGACTGCTCAGTGGCTGCTGCCCTTCCAGTCCAGTGATGGGCTGTTTATCTCCCATTCTGTAGAGTGGGGGACAACTTTAAACCTCATATTGTGGAGTCGATATTGCTTGAAGACTTGGCAAGTGATATTAAGAATCAACTAGAAAAAGACTGAGAATAAAACTTGATAAATTACAAGTCCGTTGGGATCCCTGAACCCTGTAGTGCCCAACCTGTGCTCACAGATTTTTTTTTTTACATTTATTGGACCACGCCAGAAGCTGCTGGTGCTGCTGTGGGACAGGGACCAGACACCTCAGTCAGCCCTGGAGCACACTTGTTGAGTGGTTGGAAAAGTGGTTGGTGCGAGAAGAAATGTCCATTTCCCTCGACAGGTGGAGGAAATGCTTCAGAAAAAAAAAAAAAAAAGTTTGCTAAAATTACAGTCTCTGGATTATTGTTTGCTGGGAACAGAGTGTGGGATTCTGATGTATTTTTTAATAACAAGGATCACCAGGCGTGGGAATAACTAAGAGTTATTAATATATCACTGCAAGGATGACCTGGCTGGGAGAGGAGCCCGGGGTGAAGCAGCACAGATCTCCAGGGCTCTTGTCTTGTCTCTGCCCTTTCCCTCCCTGTCTTAACCCAATTGTGCCCGACCTGCCCCTGCTGCAGCCGGGACACTCCGACCTGACCTATGGACGGGGCTGCTGGGAAACATTGATTCATTAATGGTTGTAAAACATTTCTGGGTCTTTGCAGGAAAGGCACAATGGTTACACAAAGTACTGGGAAGGAGTTGCAGTGATATGATGTTTTCGTACAGATAAACCAAAAAGCCAAGTTTTCTTTTTTAAAATGTTCTTTCTTTTGCGTATGAATTTCACAGATGAAATTGCTGTTGTAGAGGGGTTTGTTGCAACCTAAGGACAGTTCTTCAACAGGCAGAAAATCAATGTAAATCTTAAACCCTCTCCATTGATGTCACTTAATTAATTTCATGTTTTACCAAGATTATCTCCCGAAATGAATTATGAGAATAATATGTTTTCAATACTGTTCATTCGGTAATTAATCATTGCAGGGAAGAAACTTCATTTCAAGTGCTAGTAAAGTATATGTAAATTATTAATCACAGTGTTGAACTAACAACAGATCACTGGATGCCATCCAGGACAGATGAGATGCGACCACTTGCATGCACTTCTTAAAAGCAGGAATTTTATCCAGCCATTTCAAAACTCCTAGGAAAGCCAGCAAGTTACGGATATGCTGAGGGAAGTCATGCTCAGATTTAAGAATACATTTTTCTACTCATCGGAGAAAAGAAATGAAGAAAAATAAAACATAAAGCATTTCTTGAAGTTCAAATGCAGCGGTCTGTCTTGGAAGACAAAAAAGATGATAAAAAAAGAATTGGTAAGTCCAAGCTGGCAGTTATTAGAATAGCAAAAACATAGTGCTTATGTACATAATGGTTTAACTTAGATTAAAAACCATAACTTATCTGAAAATACTCCTTTTAGTACTTTGGAGGTTAAATATGGTTCATAGCAGCTCTCTCAAGTAAATTGTTTCTCCCTCGCTTCAATAAAGTATATTAAAAATCATTTCCTGAAAAGCAACAAAAGATCATTATTTTGTTTGCAAGCTGACACCTTTTTATTCCTTTAAAGGGAAAGCACGTGCAGCACTGGGATGGCCCCGGAGCCCAGGCACAGCCAGGGAACAGCCCTGCCCTCTTCTGGGAAGTGTTTCACAGATTCGAGGAATTATTTAGGTTGGAAAAGCCCTCCCAGACCATCGAGTCCAGCCGTTCCCCCAGCACTGCCAAGCCCACCACTAACCCGCATCCTCAAGTGCCACATCCACAGGCTTTTAAATCCCTCCAGGCATGGGGACTCCACCACTGCCCTGGCAGCCTGTGTGAGGGTTTGACAACCCCTTCCTTGAAACAATTTTCCCTAATATCCACCCTAAACATCCCTTGGTGCAACTTGAAGCCATTTCCCCTTGTCCTGTTCCTTGTTCCCCGGGAGCAGAGCCCGACCCTCACCTGACTCCACCCTCCTGTCAGGGAGTTGGAAAGAGTGAGAAGGTCCCCCCTGAGCAGGACCTGAGGTGTGTTTCCATTTGCACCACAGGGGCTGATTTCTCCTCCAAATCACCATGACATTGTGAGGCCACAACAGAGAAAACCCTGTCAGCTGCATTCCTTTGCTCCCTGCAGCCCATCCAGGGCTGCCCCTCATCCCACATCCCAGCACGTGGGGAGCTGCTCCAAGGAGCTCAGTTGCACACGCTCCAGCTCGTTCCAGCTCTCTCTGCATTGTGCCAGTGGATGTTTTTGCAGCATTGCTTTGCCTACACAGTAGAATTTATTTGTTCATGATCGATGGGGAAATCTGAGGTTTGCAGTCACCTCTTCCTTCTGGCTATTTGCATTTCATATGGGATAGTATGAAAGAAATTTCCAGGGACAAGAGTAAGTACAATACACAATCCCAAAAGGACTGGCAGGCTCATGTGCTTGCCACTAGAGCAGCTATAAGTGTACCATTAGCCATAAGACTTGTTTAAAAGTAGGAAAGTGCTTGGGCTTGTCTCCAGCAGGAAGGTGGCTTCCCCAGGCCACATGCTACAACTCATGGCATTGCCCTCCCTCTCTTCAACACTCACCCTCTCCCTCTTCCCAGGATTTCTGCAAGTATTTACGCATGAATTTCCATCACAGTAGGTAACGATGATGTTTTGCTTCTCTCAGTGCTGGAGGAGAGTTGCTCTGGAAGGACTGGCCTTACTCACTCCTCCCCTGACACAGCCACTGGTTTCTGAGGCACTCCCTGGCACGGTGCATTCCACGAGGACACTGACAGCCTTCTGTGGGATGCAGGCACAGTGTGACCCTCAGCAGTTCCAAGAATTCCCATTTCATTCCCCTGCACTGGGATCTGGGTGGCTCCATCGTGGAGGTGATGAGGTTAAAAAAGATGGGGACAAATGGGAATATTCCTACAGGCTTCGTTGTGGATGCAAAGGGCCCTCGAGGGATTAAAATATGAAGATGGAAACTGTCATCTATTTTTGGAAATGTTTTCCTCTCAGGGACAAACTCCAAGGCTATTAATCAGCATAACAAGAAGAGGAAGAGACTCTCAAAGATCAATTGCTCCTCACTGGAGAAGTAGTTCAAAATAATTGTATATGTGTTGGGGTTCTTTTTGGTGTAATTGAATGGTACCAAAAGAGTCAAGTATATTTAAGGGATAATCTCTCCTGTGCTGTAGTGAACAAAGCAATAAACGCCTGTTGAGATTGATTAATCACTGAGGAGGTGCCAAGGAGTTTAATCCATCCCAGAAGTCTTTTATGACAAGGATCCTGCAAAGTGGTGGGGATTATTATTATGTAAGAAAACTGATAGAAAACAAAAAATTCTTTGTCTTTGAAATACGCAAATATTATGTTTCTGCCTCCACCTGCAGGAAACCTCCACCCCAGAGGCTGGCATAAGGATCTGCTGGTAAAACTGCCTGTGGACAGGAAAGGTTCATGCAGAGTAATTCCTAGAAAGCTGTCTCCTCCCTCATTCCCCCTTACTGGTGGGAGTAAAGAGGGGAAAAGCATGAAATAAGGTTCTTCTGGTAAAAGGAGAAGCTTCCACAAACAGACCTTTCAGTCTGTACAAAGCAGAAAGGGGAACACAGTGACTCAAACACGCAGAGGTCTGCACAGTGCTGCTCCACAAAACAAAACATAGACGTGACCCGAAAAAAAACTAGGAAAAGTCAGAAGAGGGAAGAAGTCTGGATGTCCAGAGCTCCCAGCTTTCCCCTCCTATGGAAAGAGGGATCTGAGTCCAGCCCGTCATCCTTGGGATGGGAGAATTGCACGGTTCTGTTGAGAAGCCCGGACACACCTCTGGCATCATTGGATCTGTGGGGAATCGGTGGGATAAGGCTGCTGAAGGCTCCAGGCAGATCTTCACCTGGCAACAATGCTGTGCACACCTTCTGGGATAGAAAACCAGTTGGAATTTCACTGGCAACCACACTGGGAGGATTAATGAAGGAGACATGGTCACCAAGGAGATCTTGCTCAGGGTGGTGGGTCAGGGTCACACAGGTGGGATGGGCACAGAGAGAAAAAGTCAAAAGGAACCAGTTCAACCCATTTTGAGTTATAAATTCAAATGAAAAGCAAAACTTATGGCCCTGGTTCAGGAAAGCATCAGTCAGCAGGAAAACCCTTTGGGATGTGTGGGGGTATCTTCCCTGATTTGGTGTCTAACATTGCTCAGAAGGGACAAGCAGCTGAGCATTTCCACTCTGTGTAAGCAAAATCCCTTTCCATATAGAGCAGCACACAGTCTGTTAACTACTTTCTTCTCATTATCATGGTATTTTTCTATTTTATACTCTTTTCTTAATTTGAACTTCAAAAGCAGAATAAATGCCATTAATTTTTCAGCCTAGTCAGACTCTTCTGCAAGTTCTTGTGTTTCCGTGTGTTAGAGCCCCCACTCCAAAGGCCACTTACTTCCAATCATCTCCTCACACTGACCTTTTTAAAACCATTAGAATTCTAGTTCTAATAAAATTACAGTTTCTGATGCAAATTTAAGACAAAAGCGAGGCACTAAGTCATCTTCCCCCTTGCTTCCACACATCTCAGTATCCCAAGAACTCAGGCTGTGGCTGGTGGGGTTTTCATTCCATCCCTCACTTGAATATAAGGTTATGAACACAATTAATTATCTACCCACTGCAGCAAAAGTGTTCAGCTTCTGGGTGGGGTATATCCCATCAGTGGTGGCTACACTCAAACTAAGAATGTGTGGTCTGCCACCAGACTAATTCGCAGATACAAACTGTAAATGCATTAACTCGAGTTCGTGGCTGCAATGCAGTGAAGGCAAACTTCCCCACTGGACCTGCACTGAGAGTCAGAAGAGTTTCCCCAGGATCTCTCTGGCTGCACCCCAATCACATACCACCCAGTGGCACAGCCAGGAACTGTCCCATTAATCTGGGAGTGCTTTGTGGATGCAGTAATATATCCCAGCACTATGTTTTGGGAAGGATTTTCTTTCAACTTCCCGTTTCAGCTCAAAATTCCACTAACTCTAATGTGCTTTATGATAAACAGTAGCTCAAAGGCAGCCTTATGAATTGCCATAAAGTCTTGGAGTGAAAGCGTGTGCTTCTCCTCCCTGAAGTGTAAAGGTGCACTGATCAGGTACAAAGATGAGGCTACAAACACAGCTGGATGTGGCCATCACCGGGTTCAAAACCACGAAGGGCCGTGTGCCAGGAACACATTTTCACTGACATTGTGCAAAATGAAGACATAATTAGAATGAATCAGGGCTTGACTGTTGGCCCTTCGATTCAGTGGGACTTTGGCCATCAGCTTTAAAAAGTGAGGAGTCAGATCCTGTAGGAGACCCACAGCCTACTGTTACCTTAGCAGGGACTGCTATAAACTCCAGTCTGCTGTGTAGACCCTGCTTGCATAGGATGTGGCAGGAATGTTTGCTGGTTAAGGATGGCACCCAAGAAATCCCATTTCAGGTTTTATTCTTGCCATAGACTTCCTGTGTCCCCGGTCATACACCACCACCTTGTTTCTGGTCCCAAACTGAGCATCCAGGAGGATGGAAGATGTCTGGCTCAAAGTGTCCCCCATACTTTGCACTAGTGTTGGCTGACACCTCCACAATACAAAGGTGCTGGAATTTCAGAGCAGAAAACATTTTTCACGTGGGATAAGATGACTGGATAGTGCTCTGAGCTGCACCTACTCAGGAGGGAACTGTCCCTAACTCTTCGGAGAACACTTCTGTCTTGATTAATCTAATATGAACAATAAATATTAGTATGAGAAAAGTCTGAAAATTGCTCTTTGTCATCACTTGTACGTAATAGATGAGTTTAAAAAAAAAAATTCATATTCCCTTCACCTTCTCCTGAGCAGTAGCTGGTATTTGATATCAAGAGATTTTTCCTATTAAATTAATCAGAAGTTGTCAAGTTCTAGGTAACGTCAAGGTTTTGGGTTTTTTTTTTTGGGCTAACTTCAGAATTAATACCAGTGAGTTTGAAAAGGGTATGCATTTTTCATTATGTCAGATGAAAAGAACATCCTTCCTATTTGTATGATAGCGCAATAAAGGACATCACCAGTGACTTCAGCTCCTGGGTAATTTTTTACTTGTCTATCTGGTTCATTTTTCTTTGATCAAACAAAGACTAAAAATACTGTGGCACTTTACTACTTCAAAACTCAGACATACATAGACTTTATCTTTCCAAGGGAATGTTGAAAACTACTGAATATTTGAATTGCCTGAACTCTGTAGTTTTTGGATAAGGACCAATTTCACCAAGCGCAGCAGAGCTGCAGCATTGGCTCTCGCAGTGCTGACTGCGATCCCATCCTGGGATCAGCCCCCCAAGTGGGGCTGAATAAAGCTGTGACAAGCTGGGGGTAGTTGCAATGCCCCAATTTTATTGCCCAGATATTTGAAAATCATCTTAATCTCTTTTTTGTCTCTCACCAGAGGAGAATAATGACAATGTAAGAAGTGGGTTGGGCTCCTTGGTTGCTTCACCGTCCCTTCCAGTTGCCTGATCCTGATTAATTCTTCCTGATTAATTCTTCTGCTGCCTGCTCACCTTTGTCTTTTGCTTTCTACCTTCTTGCTGTGCTTATCTTTGAGCACTTCCCCTAATTCCACTCACTTCTCTATCATTTATTTTCCTCCTTTGTCCCCAAAATCAATGGCAAAGTTCTTAACTCTTGCTGCCTGAACTTCCTTTCCTTAATCTCGCTTCCTCTCCTCTCTACAGTGCTGTGTTCCTACTTCTCTCTCCACCACCCATTCAGTCACCAGTATCTGCAATGCCTCCTTGTCTTTTCTTCCCTTCTCCATTGCTGGCTCTCCGCCTTTCCCTTAGCTCCCCTCAGTCCAGCACCTTTCCCAGCTCACTGTGCTCTCCAGCCCTCTGCTCACCCTTTCTGCTGAGGCTGCTGCTCAGTGACAGCCCATGTCCTCAAGGCCCTTTACTCCACATCTGCCCCTCCACACCTCTCTAGCTGTGGAGCCCCTCCACAGTTACCTCATCATTCACTCCACCAGCATCACTGCCTGAATTTCTGCTCCCAGTGTGTGCCCACATATGTATCTGCCCTTTCAAAACATTTTTGCCTCAATCTTCAACTTTTCCATCCTCGCCTTACAAACATCTCGATTTCCATGATGAAGCTTTCCCTTCTCCCAAAGCCTTCCCTACAACCCATCCTCTTTCTTCTCACCATTAATAACCCCTGCTCCCTCCCTCATCTAAACTGCTCTCTGTCTCTTGCCTTTTTTAGCCCGTAAGTGCCTTGGGACAGGGAACATGGATCATCGATGTTTATAAAGTGACTGGTAAATTTTGTGACACTGTATAAATATTTCCTTTATTAATTACAGTCTCCAGCATGAGACCTTTCTTCAAAAAAGGTTTGTAGAAAGGAAATACATATTTTGGCAAGCTCTCATTGAGTATGTTGACCTCACTGTATAATTTCCCTCCCAGCACAGGAAAGCACAGACCACAGCGATCGCTATCGCTGCAGCAGACACGCAGACCTTCCTCCTCATGCACGAGATAAAGACCTATCTGTTAACCTCCTGTTTGTCTCCACATCATCGCAGACCGATTACCTGATAAGGTTTTAAACGAGGGTGACATTTCCTACACCTCAGCTCCTACAATTAGATGTGAGTGTCAGAGAACATCATGGCGGCGCAGGTACGGAGAAGGGAGGCATTAATCTTCCCCGGCGGCACCAGTGCCAGCGGTTTGTCAGGGCTGGAGTTACATTTCACTTCATTCTTTCAGTTGACATGAGGCTTTCACGGTGCTCAAACCTTCACTGTCAGTGAAGGTGCTGGATGAGGAGCTCATCATGTGGAGGTTTCCTCACCTGCCCAACAACTTACTTGTGTGCCTCTCACTCATATGGTGTTACGGGGCTACTGAGTTTGAGAAAAACTCTTTTGGAGTGAGAAGGTGTCTCTGGACTCTCATTTAAACAAAACACATTTTCTCCTTTGAGTCTCAGGAGAAGGTGCTCCCGTCAGTGCAAACAGGCAGTGTACCTTCAGCAGACTCCTGCCATGGAGAGCTCTTGCAACACACCCGGCCCGTGCTCCTGCTTTTTATCTCTCCCAGCTGGCTCTGCGTTTGGGTTTGTATCTACTTTTTGGCAACTTGCATTGTCTTAAAAGCTGTTGCTGCTTCAGTTGTCCCACCTCGGACGAGCACAGTGGCAGGAGCCGTGTGTGGCAGGAGGAGGGGAGCTGGTGACCTGTGCCTGGGATGAGCGTGGAGCACGGATGAACCTTGGCAAATGTGGGTCCCGTGGTGTGGAGTAGCTGTGCGTGATACGGAGAGCAAAGACATTGAGTATAAGGGAAAATCCAGGTAGGAAATTTATACCCTTGTCAAAAATACTATAAATAAATCCTGCCACAGGCAGCACAGCCTGGTCTCGATATTGCCCAGCCTCTTCTTTCAGGCTTTCCCCTGCTCTGTACAGCTAACCCACACGGATACAGCAACAGCAACAGTCACATATTTACAATCATTTTTACGTTTTTAGGGAAGCAGACTAAATTTTGTCCATAAAAGACACTTTTTATGCTTACAACTTATCCTGCATTAGGAATTGTAGCAGTTATAAGTACACCAAGTAGCTAAACATATTTTAAATAATCAGCTGACATACCAAATAGATGAATATGAAATGTGTGGAGACCTCACTCAAGTCCTTCATCAGCTCTCTCATAAATGAGTTTTAATGAAATATTGACTTAGTGCTGGCACTGTTTCAAGAGATTGCTTGCACCTTACCCTAACCAGTGTAATATCAAAAGCCTAATCAAAGCATAAATCATCACAAACAAACAATCAAACAAACATGTTTGATTGCTTTGCAATATGAGAGTTTAACAAGGCTTTCCCAACTGGGATCCTGGAAGTGAGGTAAGCCCAAATTGACAGCTGCTCAGTTGGAAACTGTAATGATCCGGACCCAGCATGGAAGAAGGATGTGTGAACTGTGATTTGAAAGAGCTGCTGATGCCTCAGTAAAAATTCTCATATTGGAGTGATTGTTCATTCTGAAAAGCTATTGAGCCCATCAATACCTGTGCTCTAGTGCAGAAGAAACACACAGACTAATTTGACCCCTGTGTTTCATTCACCTCCTTTTACAAGTTTCCTCGAGAAAACAGATGAATAATGAAATGATGATACAAAACTGTGCAAAAGTCAAAGGCTGTGGAGGGTCTCATGGTGCCAACTGACTCTGTGGCAAAACAGCAGATTGAATTAAATTCTGCCAAGCTCAAAGGGAACCCCTGGCCCTCGCTCTGTGTACTCATTGATGAGCTCCTCTTCAGCTTAGAGAAGAGATCTGAGAGCCACTGCTGATAGTTTGAAGAAACATCAGTCAAAGCTCAAAGACAGCCAAAAAGGCAACCAGAATATATAGGCATGTGTGCCTGAGAGCTTATTTAATTTTTCCAGCTGTGTAGTTGGTGCAATAAAAGGTGTTACATCTGTCTATGAGCTCCGTTCCATCTGTATCTTCCGACCATCACAACTGCAGCAAAACGCCACTAAACCAGACAACATCATTATGCCATGAGATAAATTCATGTGTGCTCACCTCTGGAATATTGTGTGTCATTCTCCCGTATCCCCCTCAGCTCAGAAAATGAGATGATTGAAGGGGAAATATGATAAAGATCTGTAATAGCCTGAGTGGCGTGGAGGAGGTGTAATGGGAGCGATTATGTGGTAGTCAATTTAGGAATAAGTGTTTGCCACATGAAACTTCTGAGCAGTTAAAGCAAATAGCAGAATCCTCTCTTTTTTTTTTCCCCCCATAAAACTGACTTAAATTGTGGAATTCGTTTGCCTCGGTGTGGCAACTCTATAAAAAAAAATTAATGGATTTTAAAGGGAAAGGCCCAGAGTATGGATTGTGCCCCTTTCCTCCTCTTCTTACTCGTCTCTTTATACTGCAACTGAGCTGTATTGACTTGAACCTCCTTCAGTGGTCTCACACCTCCTTCAGTGTCCATACCTGCTGATTATTCCAAGCTCCTTAATTACTGTGCAGCTTCTACTTTATATGGCTTCCTGCTGGGCGTTAAGGAATATGATCAAATAGGGAGAATAAAGCCTTAGCAATCCTGTAGCTTCTTACAGGGAGCAGGTGTGAGGAAGGGAAAGTACGGATGAGGACACATTTGGTGTCACATAATCACAGTTTTCCCATGATTACACAGTCACGGAATCATTTAAGATGGAAAAGACCCTCAAGATCATTGAGTCCAACCTGTGTCAAATCACCACCTTGTCAACCAGACCGGAGCATGGACTTCCACATCCAGTCATTCCTTGGACATCTCCAGGGATAGTGATTCCCTGAAAGGAGAAGTAGTGGAGTCACCACCTCTTTGTGGTTATGAAGATTAAAGCATTTGCAAAGACTAAGCCACAAACTAGAACCATCACTACCTGGGAAAAAATATTTACCTATTTCTATCTAATAGCTTTAAACTGAAATAAATGGCTTTTTCTGTCTAATGACTTTAACCAGACAGAGTGCAGATTTATATTGGATATCAGGAAGAAATTGTTCCCTGTGAGGGTGGGGAGGCCCTGACACAGGTTGCCCAGAGAAGCTGTGGCTGCCCCATCCCTGGAAGTGTCCAAGGCCAGATTGGACGGGGCTTGGAGCAACCTGGGCTAGTGGAAGGTGCCCCTGCCCATGGCAGGGGGTGGAAGAAGTTGAGTTTGAGGATCTCTCCCAACCCAAACCACTCTGTGATTCTGTGACTACGTTTGTGTTTATTCACTGTCCCCCCAGCAAAGCTTTGCCCTGTTTGTTGGTCTCATTCACCTGTGGAGCCTTGACTGCCTGGAAGCCCTGGCAGAGCCCCTGCTCACAGGTCACCAATGGCTTTAGTTAAAGCAAACCTCTGCCTGTGCAGCTTCTGATGAGAAGGAGAGACTCCAGAACACGGGGAGCACAGTCCCTGTGTGCAGCTTCTCCACAACTGCTGCCCTTATCAGTACAATTATGGTTAAGGTTTTGCATGGGGTGGGATAAGCAGCTCTAAGTCACCTGCATGAAACCACAAACAAGGAGCATTAAAATCAGGATTAGGACTGGGGTCTTCTTGGCTTTACTCCTGTCCTTACTTTGTCCACAGTTCATTAGTACAGAGGGAGAGAAATGCTGGCTTTGACCTAGGATTTAGTCCAGAGTCCTGGAGAATGAGATTAGAAATCTCTTCCAAAATTATTCCTCATTAGCCTTCAAAGTTATCCTGAATAGTTTCATATCCACAGGTCCCCATTGACAATCAGTTCAAAGGGCTCCCATACACCTTCCCTGACCAGCCTCCTTCCCTCCTCAGAACAGATTTTCCTCATTTGGTGTTCCTCTGCACAACTCCTGTTCCTGCCAGTGGGAGTTGTGCGTGTATCTAAGAAGAGAGTTTGGCTGAGGAACAGTATTTTAACTACTATATTTAACATATTGTATTATGACATTTACAATATTTCCCCCAAAGCTCTTCTCAGATTGAGGAGAAGCGACTCTGCGTTGTGCTGGCCCTTTTTCCTTACTGATTGACAGTGAAATTAAATCAGTTCATTGCTTGCATGTTGTGCACAACTAATTCTGCTCAGCGTGGTTGAGCAGTACCTTATTCTATGGACTTCTCCAGACCCTCTCACTGCAAGGGAGGGCTCCTCCTGAACGAGGATGGGGATCTGCCTCCGCCTCTGAATGAAGATCTTTGTCACCAGAGAAAGTTTGGGGTCTGGGGGTTTGTTTCTTTCGGGGGGAGGTTGTCTGGATTCCTCTGGGTGTGTTCATCTATTTGAATGTAGTTCCATGATGCTGGATTGGAATAACATTTGTAGCAAAATCTGTTTCATTTGATGTTAATTATTTAATATAAATTCAGTTATTATGCCATGCCCCAGTAGCACACAAACTGTTCAGCCATAAACAGATGAAAGACTACTTCAGGGGCAAACCCCTAATGTCTGGAGACATGAGTCAGACAGCGGAGTCTTGGAGAGGAGGAGGAGGAATATACATCCAAGAGTAACTGAACACAGCCCTTTTAGTCTAGAAATAGGACTATAAATTCCAGGAGATAAATTAGTCTTCTGAAATGTTTGGTTCTGTGGGCCTCAGAAGAATAAAGCAGTGTGCACAGTTTTGTAGGCAAGAAATAGTTCGTTGAGACCAAAAAAAAAAATTTAACTTCAAAACAAAAGCATTGGAGTTCATTAATTTCCCTGGAGTCCTTTGGAACAGTTTGGATCGTTTCTTGTTTTATTCATACAGCCTTTTAGAGCAAACCATTACAAGAGGAAACTTCCCCCTATCCAAAGCCCAAGTTATGTTTTAAGTGTACAGCTAGAGACAGATCAAAATTCAGCAAAGAGCTCTCCAGTGCCTTCAGACAGACACATGATGGTCAGAAGTTCTGCATCTGAAAGCTGCTTCTGTTCGAAACATGGATTCTGAATCTATACCATTCCTCCTGATCTAGTCAGGTTTTGGCTGGATTTGAGGATTGCACCTCGGATTCACGTTGCTTTGGACTTGGAGGAGGCAACTTCCCCTGTCCCTGCTGCAAAGACCTCTGGATCTGTGGAAATTTCAGACTCGGTGTGGTGTACAATGATGTGATCCCTCAACAGGGTAATATATAATGGTTTTATCTCTAGGGTCCATAAGGTACTTTGGGATCTACTTCTGAGGGATTCTGAGCACCCCCTCCTGAAGCTGAGCATGGATGGTGTCTTAGGAACCTCTCTCCCAGTGCTGTGCCAATACATGCTCCAAGTCCATTTTCCAGGAGTAGCTGGTGATTTGGAGAGCTAAATGCCATTCTGGAAGGTAATTTAAGCTCTTCAGAATGTAAATCTGATTGAAGGTCAGTGACACTGAAGGTGCAATTCATCTCATCTCCTTTAGCTGTCCAAAGGTGGAATGAGGCTTCCTGGGATTCCTCCACAGGCAGTGGAGAGCCATGCTCTCGAGGCTGGTGACAGATGTAGGTGACATGGTCTGTGCTGTGTAGGCACTGAGCTTCCTCCACTGGCACAGGGAGAGCCCAGGCATCCAGTGGGACCAGATATCGAACTTGTAGGCAATTAGAGATACATAAAGTAGGGGTTTGGTATTCTAACATGTAGTGTGGGGTACAGATACTGAAAAAAAAAGGTGTTAGGTGGTGCCAGCTCCCTGCTGATGTGACTTCAGAGTTTTCAGGGTCCGAGAAAAACTCTGCTATAATCTCCACTGTGCCTATAGCTCAGATTTCCATGTTATTTAGATGCCATTGTTATGAAAATGCCATACTCTGGTACAGCCTCTGTAGAATTGGGAATCCAAGTAACTCCAGGAGTTTAACTCCCAAGTTACATTTGAAATGGCACAGGGTTGGATTTTTTAATAGTTTCCTCTCTCTGCCTGGTTTTCCCAGCTGCATAATGGCTCGTCCTCCAGAGGTTTAAGGCTAATATAGCATGTTTTAGGGACAACAGAGACTTTGGGAGCACTGGGACATGTATCCCATGGTGACGGAGGCCAGAGAGGTCTTCAAGGTAGATCCAACCTTTACCTAAGCTTTTTTGGGAATGCCAACCCCAAAGCCCAGCAGACACCTCAGGCACCAGGGAAGTTGCAGGAACTCTTTTCATGTCTGTCCCTGTAGTTGTAACGTCTGTGACTGCACTTCACGAGAGACAACTAATCAATAACCGTGGAACCAAAGAGGCAAATAAAAATAAAATCCATTAAGATGGCAGAGGTATTTACTTGTTGTATTTACACCACGGAGAGCTGCACTGTCAGTCAGTGCTTCCCCTTCACAAGATAGAAGCAATTTGTGCAGACTGATCCCAGTTTTCTCATTAATATGTAAATGAGGCATGCCAGTTGTTAGGTTAGAAGAAAGCTGTCATGTTTATTGTGACAGATTTAATGGATGTGTTTGGATTGTGCATTCAATGTGTTTTCAAGAGCATGTCTTATCTTTGTTTAGGCAGTAAATCAAACATGTAAACAACAATTCATTAGCATCTGTCAGAAGCTCAAAGCTACATTGTTATAGTTGAAAATCTCCCCAGAGGTGAAGAAAAGTATATCTGACTTATTCCAGATTAGTTTGAATATTTTCTTTCTGTTTGCCAACTTGTAAGTAATAATTGAGCCACCGCATAGGTGCACTCGGGCAGCACTAGGGGTCAGACAGAAACAAACTAAACCCCAGGAATCCCAAATCCACTGGCCAGAGAGGGGATTGCAGCCACCCACCTCTGCCATGCCCAGGTCTGGAGTGGTAGCTGTAGGACACTGTTTAATGCTTTGGAAGGAGAGGTTTCCACCTAGGCTGTGCTGCTGCTCATCACGAGCAGCTGAAGCCCAATGTCACCAAGTGGGAAATCTTGGTGTTGGGTGGATGGGGCACATGAGAAACTTGGATTTAGAGATCTGGCTACAAGTGGCCTCAGAGAGGGCCAACACTGGATTTGTCAGAGTGGAGAAGGACTGGACCTTCATCCCCCAGCAACACCTCTGTCTCCATCCTGCTGAATCGTCCTTGTCCTGCTCCTTGGAACAGCCTGAAGGTGAACACGCTGCACAGGATGGAGACATCTCTAGGGGAGATCTCAGCATGCTTTTCAAACGTCAGCGAACGATGGCTACGAACAAGGAGAGAGATTAAATAATTTGCCCAAATGGTGTTGCAGTTGGTAAAGGGGAGCATAAAATCATAGCAGGATTCCAGCCCTTATTCTCATGGGAATTACAGTTTTGAGCTTCTACTAGTTCATACAATTATAGAATGATCTGGGTTGGAAGTGACCTTAAAGATCATCTAGTTCAACCTGATTCTGCTTTGTGCAGTGGTCTGTGTGACAGGTAGGTGGGAAGGAACAAAACACAAGTTCACTAATGACCTTCCACAAATCCAGCTCTGCAGTGATGAAGTGTTTCTGAATTAACTCACTCTTCCATCCCAAGTTTCTGTGCATTTAATAGAAATAATAATAATTTGGGAAATGATACTTAAGAACTAGTAATTACTGTACATCAAATATTTATGATTTGCAATCAGCCTAAAAATGTTCTTATCTACACAGCAAAGTGTGATCTCTTCCAGTGAAGACACAAATTATCCTTCTTAAAAATGTAATGGGCTTCACGTTTTAGCAGATTCCTTTATGTGGTCCAGCTGCACCCACAATTTGTGTTTTGACTACTCTGTTGCAGCTGAAACAACTGATGACCCTTAAATGTGAATGATGAGTCTCACTTGGCCATGGTAGTTGAGCAGCTCCATAAAGTCTTAGAATAACAGAGTCACGGGATGGTTGGGGTTGGATGGGACCTTTAAAAGTCATCTAGTCCAATATGCCTGCAGTGAGCAGGGACATCTTCACAGAAATATGGAACACCTCACAGGTCAGGTGCTCTTGTTCGGTCAGAGGAGCTGTGAAAATCTGGTTGTATTGCAGTCGTGGGAAGTTTTAGACCTTGAACAAGGTCAGGATTCGTGCCCCCTACTTTGGGCAGAAGTGGGGCAGTTTGGCTTGGAAGCAGGGATGGACCTGCACCAAGAGACCTGGGTAAGGTGCCTGTGTCTGGAGGTTTTCCCTTCCCACATGTGCAGAAGGACGAGACCTCCTGCACGGTGAGGGCAACACGGAGAAAAGGTGGGGAGCAAACTCCTCAGGGCAAAGGCTGATCTCTGTTGGTGACACAGAGCCCGAGGTGGCCTCACCCTTGGCCACGTTCTGCGCTCCAGTGACAGATGATCATCAGCCGTGCAGGTGATCCAGCATCTCTTTAAATCCATTGCTTTAAACCCAGTTGGGCTATTAAGCACAACCTTCCTGACCTGCCCTCTCCCATAGGGTTCATGATCGATCTGATCTTCAGAGGCCTTGGGTTGAGGGGGCAGAAGGACCCTGTGAGCCACTGTTGACCCCTTGGCCCCCGTGAGCCCATCAAAGCCCACTGAGCCAGGCTCTCATTTATCCAACTTCCTTCCTCCAAAGGAACTTACAATTTAATCAGAACTTCTTAATAGTACATGAATTCTAAATTGCAGTCATTTGTTGCCACTAGCCGCAGGCTTTTCTGTCTGTTAGAAATATCTATGTTATTTCTTTCTTTTAGAGTTTACGTAAATAAAATAAAATAAACTTTTACAAATAATGTTTGCCACTTAATGATCTCAGCCAAAGTATCTATCTGAGGAAATAGAAATCCTTCCTTACAATTCATCTTAAGGATGTAGTTTCAGTTTCTTATAAAGTAATAATGAATGTACCACAGATAATGTTCCAATAGTGCAAATGAGAGGAGCATATAATCAAAATGATAATAGTGGGTATTGTACGGTTGGTATAATAAAATCTATCCCACTATGAAAATCATATCTCAAGGCAGTGTTCTGTCTGATTTTTGTAATAATTGTACAAGTGAGAACAGGGCACCAGGCAGACAGAGAAACAAAGGTGCTGCAGTGGTTCATTAACCAGGCACTGCCCCGACAGCCCATCCTGCCTGGTCAAGGGTCTCTGCTGGGTTTTAGGAGAGGAATCAGCCACTGAAAATAGAATAAAAATCCATGCTAGAGCCAGTCCACACCTCAGTCGCACTCAGGATGCAGATTAAGCCAGACAGAGGTTGTAGTTGTGTGCTTAACAGCTCCTTGCCTGCACAGACAGCCCCACAGCGTGGAGGACAGGGGCTTTCCTCTGGCAGAGGTGACCAGCCCTTGTAGAATCATGGAATAGTTTGGGTTGGGAGGGGCCTTAAAGACCATCTTGTTTCACCCCCTGCCGCAGGCAGGAACACCTTCTGCTAGAAGCCTTGTAAAGCTCTGGGATGGGTCTTGTTCTTTCATCACCACGAGACTTCTCCAAGTGATCTTCCTCATGGCAGAACAACCCATGGCTGTTCCCCAGTCTGAGGTTTCTTGTCTAGACCTTTCCACCCACCTCCTACTCCTCGCTAGTTTATTTAATTCCAATCTTCATTGCTCAGTGCTCAGGGATGGTGGCCCGTGTTCCTGACTGTTTGGGGCCCATTAGAAACATTTGTGTACATCCATAATTACTGAATTTTAAACCACGAACGGCTGCCTTTGGGGCCAACAGGCACAGCAGATACAATCTGTCATGTCAACTCTCATTCACTTCATGGTTATTTTTTCCTTGAAGGAAATTACTATGCCAAAACTATGCTCGGGGTACCAACAGCATCAAAGCCACCTCTCCAGCCAGCAAAATCAATTCCACGAGAGCGGCAATGCTTCAGGTGGAATGTCCAGAGCCAGACTTTTTTTTTTCCCCTGGTCTACTCAGCTTTTCATTATTTGTCATCATCTTTGGCGCCTTATTCATTTGCTTGGGTCCTGCCTGGTGTTCCCAGTGTGCTGCTGCATCCCGGTGGGAATGGGGCACAGGGCAGACACCAGGGCAGAGCTGGGCCCCAGCGGGGTGTGGAAGACACCACAGGGAGGGCATCACGTGGCTGTCAGGTTTCAGCAGCCTGAAGTTATTTGCAAGATTAGGATCTTAATCTGGAAAGTGGATCCCATCTAGCCTTCCGTATTACCGCCATCCTCGCTGCCGTGCCCCAGCAAGAGGGTTTGTGTTTGGGTTTAAGTGTCACGGATTAATCAAGTGACATGTACGTGTATTTACATGTGTGTGCCCTTAAGTGAACAATCATTTTCATTCTGTTCCCCGCATGCTTTTCTCCTCTGTTAAACACGTATTCCTGTTTTCATTACACTCTAGGGTTTGATTGCTGAGCTGTGTTAAAGCATCATTACAATACCTCACAGCCCTCAGATGGGAAGTATCATTAGCATCTGCTTACGGCACTCCGCACGAACATGTCCACCTTTCCCAAGCCCTCGGGGCTGGGCTGGAAGGAATTCCCATGCAAGGCAGAGCGGGGACAGCTACAGGCTGCAGACCATGTGTAGGGTTTCCCTGAGGCAGCTCCAGCGTGGTTCTGGACCTAGAACTGCCTGCGACCACACGTGGGGCAGAGCAGGAGCATCCAACCTGACATTCCATCTTCCATGGGGCTGTGTGAGTCAGGAGGCACCTGAAGGCTCTATTTATAACACATGGACTAGAAACGAAGTGCGATCTCCAATAACTAAGATGCCACTTCACTGAAAAGGAAGTGCCACTTGGTAGCAACAGCAGCAATAGGGAGTAATATCCTGACACAAAGGAAAAGTGAGTGCGGCACTAAAAAGAGCATGGAAATGTGATATTGCAGCTCAAACTCCAGGCAAACCTCATTGCATTCGTTGTACACGTGGGGAAGAGCATCCCATGAACAAACAGAGACAGTGCTGGGAGAAAGAACAGCATCTGGGCTCACCCATTTGTCTCATACAAAGAAAGAAAAATGTGGAAAAAGCCATCAGAGCTTTTGAAAAGTTCTCACACAGCAAAGTGGCTCATGTGAACCCACTTCAACATTGCATTTGTACATTAGATCCATTAGAAAGACTGGTTTCACAGTCCAGGAAACAATTGTGGGCTAAATCTGTTGGGTGTAAGAGTTTTTTTCAGAATAAAAATAACTTTTAAAGGGGCTTGCTCAAGTATGTCTTCTTAAATGATGGAAAATCTGCAGGAGAAGGCCTTGCTGACTTAAAGAAACAAAACCAGCTTGATTTGAAAGAGAAAATGAAGGTGTTTCCAAAGCTAAGACAACATGTATAAGCACCACAGAAGTCAAGTGTTACAAATATAAATGAGAAAGTTGTAATGCCAAGTAAAGCAAAGTAAAAGTTAGAAAAGGTGCAAAAAGAAAATGATGGCCAGCACAGTAAGGAAAATGATAATTCCTTTAAAGCATATTAGCAGAAAACCAAAATAAATTCCTAACAGTGGTATTTACCTTGATAAAGGCAAACACTCACCTGTTGGAAGGTAAAGATTACATTGCAATTTATGTTATTAACCTTCAAATCACCGGTAATGATGCAGAAAGTGCAAAGGTTTGAATAGATGTTTCGTGTCTGTACTTGGAGAACCATCCAGATGATGAGCTCATAGACAGCACCTGGATGAAACTTTTCCTTCCAACAGCACTCCAGGAGAATATTGAACACTGCAAGTAGACAGTGGCAGGTTAAATCTGTGGGTTTGCAGTTTGAAACAGCCAGGTAAGGTGTATTCTAGAACTCACACACCTCACAGCTTGTCTGCCTTCTTAACTTCAGACTTATTCAGAAACAAAAGCTGAATTAGAGTTGGTAAAAAGATGACAAGCAAAATGCTGGCTGCGAAAGACACAAAATCAGAAATATAAAAGGAGAATTAGGTTGTTAATCAGATTGAATAATTTCTAAAAGAGTGGAGAGAATTTTCCAATGAAAAAGATGACTCCAGCATATAAATTAATCTTTTGTATAGGAAGAAATGAAAGTCATTAAATGTCATTGTCTTATTTTAAAAGCAGCAATATCCTGTCTGATTGCAAGTACTTAAAGTGGGATGATTAAACAGAAACCTTATCTTCAGTGTTCCAAGGAGAAAATTGGAGAGAAGTTATCCAATTATGGATAGTAAAGAAGCAGTAAAATCAGAGCAGAGAGGAACTTGGTTAGGTAAGTTATGGAGGAACACTGGGCAGTCAATCCCACCCAGCATCCCAGGCACAAACAAAGGGGATCTATCCCACAACACACCAAATTTCACAGCTCCGAGGGGCCTTTGAACTGCACACTTGCTTCTGATTTTCCATTTTTGTAAGCTCTCTTCAGACCTGTATAAAACAATAGCCCGAGGCACTTGTAAATACTAATATTCTGTTAAAACATCTGGTTACTGTAAAATGGGATTGTCTTTATTTCCAAACAGGAGTTTACAAGCAGATTATCAGCTGCTGGCTGGCTGTTACTTTATACTCTCCAGCAATCCTCTGTGCACAGGCATCTTGCTCTGCCTGAGTGGCATTTTTCTAGATTGCCAGTGAAATTTTAAGCAGAAACAGTAGTTCACATGGCAGGGGGAAGGCTGTGATCAGGGTCTTCTCTTCCTGCTGCAAATAGCCGTATGTCCGTAAGCTCTGGGCGCCTCGTGCCTTTAGTGCCGTGATTCCTGCAATGTCTGTGTGAGTTGGCACAGACGACTGTCCCCATTCCCTGCACAGAGGGAATGTGAGCGGGGACAATACAAAACAACCTCTCACAATGTACCACAAACAGTCGAGGTTCAGATCTTTGGCCAAGAATGAAGCTTTGCATTCCTAATTCAAGAGAAAGGTTTTCCTTTGCTCTGCCAAGGGAAAGAGCCCTTTGTCTGGACGGGACCTCCTGCTTGTGGTTAGGAGAAGGGGGAAGAAAGGAAGAAGCTCTGGCAGGTTTGCAAGCAGAGTATGGAAAACTATCATGAGTTAAAATTGATTTTCAAGTGATCTTGATGTTTTTGGGGAACATCTCTAGGGTGAAAGGATGGACTGCTGCCTACCAAGGGTCTGCCAGCAGAGCCTGTACAGTGCTTGAGTCTGGCTGGTTACAACAAGCAACACAAAAGCTTTAACCTTTGCACCTTTATTAACCTGACCTTTAAAAGGTGTAATTTCTACTTCTACTTTTTTCTCTGCTTTCACTGTTTGGGCAGCTTGGGATAAATGCAGCACCAGGGGAGCCCCTGGGGAGGGAGGCCAGCCCCACCACACCCCAATGGCACATCCCCTTTCCCATCCTATGGTTCCATGGATTGTGCAAAACCACCAGGTGGGAAAAATAGGAAGGTTAATTTGTGTATTTTTATATCTGTGTGGCTGGTCTCAGGCTCTGTCTCTGATGCATTTGGCAAGTAAAAAACTAGACCTGAAAGTGGAACAATGTACCTGTCAGGGGTGTTGGTGTCTATGGGCAACTTGCTTTTCAGTTTACAAGGGGAAAATTACTCTTAATGAATTCAAAGATGCTTCAAAACAACTCCCTAAAAAAAGAAATCAGTCTTTAAAGTGCACTTAGTTACGTATAATTGATATCATTAACGGGATCTTTTGCAGAATTGTTATTTATGTAAAGGAATTAGCAGCTGTAGGACTCGACATTTCTGTCTTTAGAGCCAGTGGTTGGGTAAAAAGTACCTTTAAAATTTAAACTTGGAGTCAGATGCAACCTGGAGCTTAGCTCTGGCAGCCTGACTGTCTGGAGATATTCTGGCTGAGTAGAGAGGATAACACTTCATAATCTGGTATGACTTAAATCTCCTCCATGCCAGATAAGATAGTGGAGGGAGAAAATCAAATCAGGTTTCAGGGAGAGTTATCACACTTCTTTGTACAAATTTGTGTCTAAATCTTCAAACTGGGGAGCGTGTTTGAAACCTCTTAGGAAGGCCATGTGGGAGGAAAGCTGCCTCTCCTGCTCCGTGCCCCACATCAGCCTGACTGCTTGAAAACCACGATCCCCCATCACCCCCCGAGCCCCTCCTTGGCTGGCTGCCCACAGCCTCTGATCTCCGTGCCATTCCCTTCCGCATCCGCACTCTCTCTTTGGTGGGATCTGCCAGCACCATACAGCAGGGGAGAGCTTCTCCCACCTTCCTTTTGCCAACAGACACTTTCATCATGAGGAACCCTCCCTTCTGTTTCCGAGACCAAAAGACATCCCCAGTGGATACGATACACTCACAGGTCTTGGGACATCTGTTCCCTGGCCTGCCTTTCCGACTAGTAGGATATGGTTTTACGATGGAAATGTTTCCAGTTCCGTTTGCTGGCTGTCATGCTGCAGTGGTGCCGGGACACTTGCCGGAGCAGCACTGCCTTGATTTTTACGACGGAGCGGAAATATCGTACAGGATCATGGATGTATTCCTTCCCCCAACAGCTGAAGTGCAAGCTTTCATCTTGAGCCGTCCTTCTCCTCTTCCGGACCCTCATCCGAGACAGTCGCTGCTCAGCTCGAGAACAAACAGATGTTTCTCTTGCTACACAGTATGTTGTTTAATCCCACGTCAGGGAACAGTCTGGTGCATTCCCATGCAACTGTCAGCTTTGGGAGGTATCTTGCCCTGGATATGTAAAGAAATGCAGCTGATAATAATGTTAGGCTTTACAGCGACTCGAACTTAATGGCCTTCGGGGTTGGACTCTGAAATGTCCCATAGGAAAAGAAAAGAAAAATATAGCACCCAAATTTTAGACATGCAGCCATGAAACAGTAGGATCTGCTACCAGGTTATGGTTTCAGATGTGTAAATCACCCCATGTATTCCTTATGGTGACCTGTGCATGGAACGACTCTGATTTGGACATTGAAGAATTCAGGATCAACTCCTGTGTCTCTGCCTCATGTGAGGATGGCTCGGCTGTTCCTGTGTTGCCTCAGGAGAAGGTGCTGCCCAGAGCTGTCCTCAGGCACAATCAGCGTTGGTGACCACTGTGGCCCTAATCATGCACCAGCATAGGGAAGGACTGTCACTGTTTCCACACTCAGACCTGGGGGAGACACTGAAGGTTTGCTTGAACACTGTATCATCACAATAATTTGCTTTTCCTTGAATTTTCCAGAGCAAATTAACATATGTAACAAATGCAGAGCTAGATCTTGACAGGAAGTGAAACCCAGCTCTGTACAGTGTGAGGCACAAGGGTGATCTTTGCACAGGGTCTGTAACCCTCCTGCAGCAAAACAAATGATGTGTTCCCTGGCAGAACGGGAGGGTCCCTGCAAAGCCCCCTGGGGTAGTCAGGGGGCTGGTGAGGCACCTCCTGGCCTCAGCCCTCCTGTCACTGACTTCCCTGCACGATGTCACCACCTGAGTGATGCTTCCTCCAGTCAACACCCTCCGCGTGTGTTCCTTTCCAGACTGCCCGCCACGACCCTTCCCCCGATCTGGGTCACTTCAAACACCCGCTCTTCCCCCTGCTCGTAGTTGCCTGTTTGGGATGGGATTTAACGATGCAAAGCTGCCTCTCCCTTCTTCCCACCCCTGGATGTTGCTTTGGAAACACCCTCTCCGCCTGCCAACCCTCTGAACGGCAGCCCATAACCCAGAGCCCGGCTGCTCTCTCCTAGCAGCAGGGCCATTAGTATCACACAACCCATTATCAGTAGCCCGACACACTGGTCCCACTAAAATCAATTTATCGCCTGGAGTATTTGGCTCATAAAAGGACAGTTTCCTTTTTTTTCCCTTTTACCTTCATAACCAAGGTTATCTGCTCAAGAATGTACCGAGTAAATGAGGTGGTTTGGCTTATGGATACAAATAGATCCTGCTTTTTTGACTTGCAAAATGAATTCCTCTGTGACTTCGATAAAACTTAAGTATGATAATGTTCAGTCAACCAGTTGTCTATTTATTTCTGTTTATGCCAGCATACCCATTAGCAACTTTTTCTTGTTTTCTTTTAGAATATTAAATGGTTCAAACATATTCTAAAAATTAGTTGATTAGCTTGTTAGGGCACATTTCCACTGCTAGTTCCTTCTGTAGCAAAAGAGAAAATGAAGGTAATTTTGTTTGCAAGGAACGTATGATTGGAAGCTGACTGTTGAAAGATGTGCCATGTCAATGTAATGAGGGAGTGTAATATCTTAGTTTGCATCAATATGGAAATAACTGTGCAGTTTGACAGACCTGATGCTAAAGGCAGCACCAGAGCACTCATTATGCATTCAGCCTCTGATTATGAAAAATAGTGTGTTTTCCTTTAAAGAGGAATACATATTATCAATCAAAACCATGCCAATTATTTCCAAAAGGAATCACGGCTAAACAGGCGTGGGGTCTCTTCAAATATAACTGCACCTGAGAAAACAGACAGATATCAAAGTACATGATAGTTTAATTTCCTGACAGTTGAATTAATTAGGCAATATAAATCCTGCTTTCTGATTGGCCCAAGCTTTGCTAGGCACGGCCTGTGAGTTGTGATGACTTTCTTCACTAAGTGAGGAGCTTGGTGTCACCTGGATCCGCTCAGGTGGTCCCAAAAGTGGGAATCAAAATGCAGAAGTCCTCCCATGGCTGAAAGGCTGGAAATCCCGGTGGGTGCTCACATCCCCGGGAGTGACCCACCCCAGCCTTCCTACTGAGGATTGGGAGCTGCCAAGGAGAAGCTTTGCCCTCTCTAACAGCAGAGAGAGGCTCACAAGAAAGTTTTTCACCCAGAGGGTGGTTTGGCACTGAACAGGCTTCCCAGGGCATTGGTGATGGCCCCAAGGCTGACAGAGCTCAAGGAGTGTTGGGACAACGCTCTCAGGGACAGGGTGGGATTGTTGGGGTGTCCTGTGCAGGGCCGGCAGTTGGACTTGGTGATCCTGATGGGTCCCTTCCAACTCGGCATGTCCTGTGATTCCCCTGATGGCCCAGCCCCTGCCCCAGCAGCCCTGGCAGATGCAGCCCAAGCTCCCAGGGAACCACTCGTGTTTATTCTGGTGCAGGTATGGGCTGGCTGAGTGTGTAAGCAGCGCACAGCCAGAGCTGGGAGGGGATTAAAGAAAAAAAAGGGCAGTGTAGACATTAAAATGTTTCCTGTGTTTCTGACTTGCTCTCTGTTTGCTGGCCTCAGTAGGAACTGAGGTCATGGAGTCACTCTTTGGGGCAAGAGCACACTTCACTTATTCTGGCACAATTTTTTCTTATTAACCCTTTTTCTCCTGTTCTGTTTGAAGCGATGTTCGGTCTTTTGATCTCCACATGAGTGTCATGATCTCTTCCCTTCACAGGCAGTTAAAGCCATTGCTCCAGTCCTTTTGCCATCACCCAATATCTTGGTCCCCTACACACACAACACTCTGCGTTTGGGCTCTTTAGTTTGTCTCTGAGTCCAAAGAATTATTTTGCCCCCCTTGACCCACAGCAGTTTCTGGTCAAACTGTGATTTCTCTGGTTTTATTTTCAGCAAATGATTTCTTAAAAATGCTGAATCAAGCTGCATTCAGCCACCTTGATAGAATGGTCATGGGGATGTTATTACACATACAAAGAAAGATAAGAGGATAATTGAAAAGTCACCAAACAACATATATGAACACAGATGATTACCTGCAATAAACAGTATGAGCAAGGACTGGAAGGGCTGCTAAGGTCTGTTCTTATTTAAATGGTTGGCTCTCTGTGCTTTGTGCAGGGGGAGTTCAGAGGGCAGAGCTCAAGGATGTGCCAATAACACTTACAGGGAGATTCTCACATGGGAGAGGCACAGCCAGACTTCAGAGGGTTCAGCATGGAGCAAGCAGTATCACACAAATCAGAAATTTCCCTGTCTTTTGTCCCTATTCCATTTCCATTCCATCAATTTGTCCCTGAAGAGACGTCTAAATGAAAGCTATGTTGTTGTAAATAGGGAAAGTCACTTGATCATGTAGGATTTCAGGCTGCTTTTGCATTCGAAGGTCTCTAATGTCAAGTTGTCTGTAATTTGTACTGAACCAGAAGCAAAATACTGCTGTGCTGTCACTGGAGTGTCAATGACTTCTCTGCAAAACTGAATCTCTGTGACATTTACACATCCTAAGGACCTGTCTAAGCTTTGCATTCCACTGAGATGATGCAGGAATAACAGTTTCTTCAGGCTTCAAACTGAAGCTCTTCTGGCATTTTGCTGCTATAGCAAGGGGGAAAAAAATGGTAACTTGTAACTGACCTTCTGTTCTGCTTCTTGGGAACAGCACAGGCTTCAGAGGGATGTATGGCACTTAAAGGACTGCAGGCCTACTGGAGGTACATAACTTGCTGTATAAAGCCCAACTGGTTTTGGTGGATGTATTTTTCACCAGTCATTTGAAGAGAATATGGGTGTAGAAATACTAAAGGGGCAAAGCTCAGTGCTAGTTTTCTCAGCCACAGGAAACCAAGCAGATGTGTTATTTCTTCACTAGCAAGGTACAAATAAACACAAACTTAAGAAATCAGGAATGTAAACCCTGACTCTCCATAGGAAATTTCACCACGAAATCCCAGTAAAATTAGTTCAGAACTGGACGACACAGATTTGTTTAAAGAAAACAGAGACTCCTGGTTTATATTTCTCATAGGAAAGAATACACAAAATAAACAAAAAGGTTCAATAAATACCATTCTCTGATTTTGTTGGCGTGACAATGAATGTTGTAATTTTTTTTTTGTTGAGAGACTGAACAACTCTTCTCATCATCAGTTGTTGTCCATAGATATACCTGGCTTAAGTGTTCCCCCATCACAGTCCATCTTGATCCCTTGCCATTCAACCAAGTTGCAGCCGTTTAGAGTACTTATGTATTGCAATAGTTTCTATGACAACAGATGATGATGATGTTAAGAGTAAAGAATTTTAAGTTGGGTCTATGAATAGGGAGATAAAGGCACTGAATTGCAGAGGGAAAGCTTTGCTTCCAAACATTTAGCTTAAATATCTCCACTATTAATATTTACCAGCAAATAATGACAATTGAGTGAAAAGCAAATACACTCGGACTTGAAGTTTTAGGGATTGAAATATTTTCCTAAAAATCTTTACTCTGTGGATTTGATTAGTTTCTGTTCTCTCGTCTGAGCAGACCAGGTTCTTCTGGAACTGGATTCACTCTGGCAACAACTGGCCCTTTCCATCCCATTGAGAGGAAGGTGTGAATGCTAAAATCCTACAACAGCTCACCCTGCGTGGGACTGAGCAGCTGAGTATTGCTGCCAAACCCTCTCGAACACAAAAATACTACACTGCTTTGTGATGATGGCTCCAAAACCTGGGGATTAGAACTCCTTCACTTGCAGAGGAACTTCACCTGGGATGACAACATTTCTATTCCAGTTCTTCTCTAGTCCCCTGCCACACAAAACCCACTTGCTCCATGGTTTTAATACCCACACTCCTGCCATTAATTCAGTTTGTCTCCTGCCTGTTTTAGCTGCACACTGAGCTCCCCTTGGTGTTGGGACAGGCTCTTCAACTTTGGGCAGGGCTGAACAGAAAGGAGCTTTGCCCATCAGCTGGGGGCCAGTGTCTGACCGCACAACACAAACAACTCACCAGGAAAAGTCTTCCTGGTGGTTAGTAAATGTTAGGGTTGCAATCGGGTATCTACTGCACCGGTTTAGGTTGCATAATTAATTCAGTATTATTTGGACACAGATTATAAAACCTGCTTACCTACAGTGGTCCAAAAAGGCCATTAGGAACCCACAGCTAAGAAAGCATAAAGTTCCTGCCAATCCCAGTGGCAGCTGCACGGAGAGAGCGAGGAGCAGATCCCAGTTTCGTGGCCAAATTTGCTGCAATCAGTAACAGGCAGCACCACATCCTGCCAGGCCTAATGGACATCCTGGGAGGGCTCAGCTCCCTCGGCCCCAATCCTGCTGGGAGCAGAGGCTGTGCTAAGCTAACACACTGCCCTGGGGGCACTGGAGCATCCCGGGCAGGGGGATGGGGTGGGGGACAGCAGGATGACACAGGGAATGACACTGTCCCGGAGAGGGGACTGTGCTCAGCTCCTTGCCTCGAAACGTGTTCTCCCTTGAAGCCACCACAGATTTAGCCACCGAGTTTACAACTGTGGCCAGCCCCGACTTCTTTTATCAGTTCTGGACTGTGTATGACGGAATAAATCCAAACCCTTCTTTCGCACAGCTGTCGAGCACTGTTGCTGCTCTGCCTCCTCCTCTGCTCACAAGCAGGACAAAATTTACTGACAGAAGGATTTCTCTGAAAGTAAAACTAGACTAGTCCTGTTCTGTTACAGCCTAATCTGGGCAAAAGCATGTGCCAACCCTTGTAACCTTCTCATGCCTTGCACTTTGTTTTCCACTAAATGTCAGCTCTGATAGACTGGCCTGCTCGTCTGAAAGGGCAGGTTTTTGCTTCAATAAAAACAAACCTAGTTAAAAAGATAGACAGTATCTCAATAAAAAAATACCATGGATGCATGAAATGTTCAGCCTTAATTGGTATGGCTGTACTGCACCGTTTCCTTGCTGGCATATGCTAGCAGAGAATATTTGTTGTCAGGGGATTTTCAAGGTTATAAAGCATCTTAAAGGTGTTGGGGAGTGTGTAAATTAAGCTGCTACAGGTAGGTAATGTTCCCATGATGTCAGGACTAAATATGCTGGTGCCTCCAGGTAAGAATTTACCATGGTCTGGAGTACACGCTGGGGGCCTGATCCTCAGTGAACGTAAATCCTTGTTGGCTCCATTGGCTTTACTACGTCGATTTGCACTCACTGCATTTTGGATTCAGAGATCCAGCCTTTGCAATCTAATGTTAGAGTACTCTAAAGCACGGGGAGGTTAGAAATTAAAAACCCCACCCTCAGTAGCTGAGCCTTTTGGCTGGATGCTGCCCCTCCGGAGGGACGCGGTGCCTCACCGGGTGCCAGCTCATCTCCTTGGAGCTGAGGAGAGAGAGATTTTGGCAGGACACACCGCCCCAGCACAGCCCCACCTGGAAGCCAGGCAGCCAAATTAACAGCGTTTCTGCTGCAATAAATTGTCATCAAGGGGGAGGCGGACATTTAGTGGCATATTATTTACTGGACCGGGGAATGAGGAAGCTGGAGAAGAGAGCAGCCTTATCCACTCATTTCGAAAAGGATGAATGAAATGGCAGGAGCCTTCAGTTTTTTCACTGGAGATCTGAAGGAAGCAAAATGCCTCCAGCTCCACACTGCGAGTCCTGTCCTTCCTCCCTGGAAGGGCAGCCCTTGCCCGAGCTCTTTGTCTTGCTGGGGAAGTCTCAAGCATCTGCCTCCTCCCGATCTCCTCCCCATCTCCACGTGGGATCCGATGAGCTGATCTGTCACTGTCCACTTGGATCATCCACAGCTGTCTCTGCCGCTGCCCCAGAGCAGCCTGTGCTGGAGCACGGCATGGCCACAGCTCCCCAGCCCACCCAGGTGAGCAGGTGAGTGCATCCAACAAGAGTCTCACTGGGAAGGACACGCGCAGGAGCAGCGCTCCTGACTCCAGCTCACTTATTCCCTCTGGACTCTCTCTGTAAGGAGAGCTTCCGGAAAAGTATTTAGGGAAATCTTGTAAGCATTAGCAGCATGATGGAGCTCTGCAGCCTCCGTGTAAATGTTATTCTGGGTTAAAAGCTTTGGATGAGGATGTTATAAACACGAGTACGTCTGTGGGGACTGTTAACTCTCCCTTTGCCAGAGTAACGTCCCTTATTCCTGAGCAAGGGAAAGCTGTGGAAGGATGTACAGTCATTTTGGTGTATTGGTACTCTCTGCACTTGGGGTGCTAATTCAAACCGTGGGTGAGTGCAGTGTAGAGGACTTGGTCATGTGTGTGCTCTTTCCCTGACGATGCAGTGGGTGTTACAGCACGGTGTTAATCCCGACAGCAGCCCCAGGGAATCCTATGGGCAGCAGCACCTTGGTGGAGATGTCAGTGCCTGCCTGGATGCATCCAAGCCACCCCAGACAGCCTCTCCAAACCCTTCTGCTGCCCAGTCCATCATGTATCACGCCATGCTTCCCATCAATGGCCAGCAAGCCTCCACTGTGGGGAGGCAGAGGCTCCCTCTGGACCAGGAGCTGAGCATCCTCCCTCATGGACAACCACTGACCCAGGGCTCGGGGCCAGGGACAGTGAGACAAACCAAGGTCTGGCTTTAAACAGCACCAGATCTCACCAGAACAGGGTTCACTGTCATTGGAGAGCCAGGCTGGGCCCTCCCGCTGGTAAACAGGCTGAGAGAGCTGGGGGTGTTCAGTCTGGAGAAGAGAAGGCTTCAGGGAGACCTTAGAACCTCTTCCAGTGCCTGAAGGGGCTCCAGGACAGTCAGAGAGGGACTTTGGACAAGGGCCTGGAGGGACAGGACAAGAGGGAATGGCTTCCCAGTGCCAGAGGGCAGGGTTAGATGGGATATTGGGGAGAAATTCTTCCCTCTGAGGGTGGTGAGGCCCTGGCACAGGTTGCCCAGAGAGGTTGTGGATTCCCCATCCCTGAAAGTGTCCAAGGCCAGGTCGGATGTGGCTTAGAGCAACCTGGGATAGTGGAAGGTGTCCCTGCCCATGGCAAGAAGTGAAACAAAATGACCTTTAAGGTCCCTTCCAACCCAGACCATTCTATGATTCTATGATACACACCTGTAAACACCAGCACGGGGAGGAAACCCCTTAGGAAATACAAATACCAAAAAAAGTAAATCATCCAAACCTTTCCAGCTTGTACCTGGCTGCTATTCATTAGGAGACCTTTTCCTGTGGGAAATTTAGCTCTGAAGGTATTACAGAGCAGACCTTGAACACACGTCCAGGGCAGCTGCAATGCAAGAGGCCTTGTGATCCCCAGGGCACTGGAGCGACTTGGGACAGGAGGGGATGCTACGCCTCTGATTCCTTAGGGATGGGGTTCATGTTAGACTGGCTCACTTTCTCCTCTTGGGAGGTCTGGAAGGATCTGAGGAGCGTGGATATGAGTCCTCCTCTGGTGTGGCAGCACTGGGGAGCCTGGGGTGGGGGAGGAAGGTCACCAGCACATGCCAGGAGAGCAACCCATGACACAGTGGTGGGGACAACAGGGACACAGCCTCTGGTGCAGGGGGGATGCCACAGCTCACGTGCTGCCACTACGTCTTCTTCCTGCTCGGGGGAACAAATTACCCTCACACTTCTAACATTAGCAGCCATTTCCATAAGCAATTAACCTCTGCGTTACGCCATCAAGCATCTGAAAAAGGTGTTGTGACACAGTTATTAAAGGATGGAAGGGCTTGTTGGCTGCATACATAATAAAGGGAGGCCTTGCTTTCCCACTTGGATTTCTGAGCAGGGGCAGAACGAGTGGAAACCTTATAAACCAGAAATATTTCACGCTGGCTTGGGGAGGATTTGTCCTGGGTTCATAATTTAAACTTTGGGGGTTATTAATTCCCTTTTAAAGAGAAACACTTGCAAAGCAAGTGACTACAGAAATTGTTTTCCACATTTGACACATTTTGTTAATGAAATTCTGTTTTGTTTTGTTGTTTTGTTTTAAACTTTATTTTCTCCCCCCCCTGAAACCGATGAGCCCTAAACATCAGTCTGGATTTGCTGTTGGGGGCTTCCCTTCTCCTCTCCCTCCCAGGAGCTGCAGTGGGTAGTGAACTTCATTCCTGCCAGTGGATTCCCCGGGAGCAGGGGCAGGCAGAAGGAAGGTGCTGGGTCCCTCCTCACCAGAGATGTGGGAACTTCCCTAAGATTATCAGCCTTGCTAAAAGCTTTGTTGGCTATTCTGCCCTCATAAGGCCTCACAGTGGTGGCATAATGCAGGGGAGGTTTAAGAGCAGACTACGGGTTAATCACTCTCCTGGTAATATGAGCAAGATGAAACTATTCAGCTGGAAAACAGGAAAAAAAATGGCAATTTCTTTCTACAAGACTGTGCAGCTTTCCTTGATATGGTGCTTTTTGTTCTCGGGCAAGATGCTTCAGCCCTGCTGATCTGGGGAGAGCAAGTGAAATCCCCAAACTGTAACAACTTGTCACATGCAAAAAGTGTCCGTACATGTGTATTTTTACAATGTGCATTTTTACAATGCTTAAACACGCTACAGGTCCCACAGCTGGAATGACAGAATGGCTTGGGCCAGGAGGGACCTTAAAGCTCATCTCATGTCAACCCCTGCCATGGGCAGGGACACCTTCCACTATCCCAGGTTGCTCCAAACTCCATCCAATCTGGCCTTGGACACTTCCAGGGGTGGGGCAGGATTTGTGTACCTGCTCTAGAGTTGTCAGGTGCTTT
>VXAY01001424.1:1481201-1592884 GCA_013399855.1 Oxyruncus cristatus | reverse complement strand
GATGATGATGATAATAATAATAATAATAATAATAATAATAATAATAATAATAATAATAATAATAATAATAATAATAATAATAATGATAATAATACCAGCACTCATTTGCTCCCGGGGCAGTATGAGAAAGGGCATCCCAGCCTTGCAGACTGGAAATGAGAGAGACAAAATGACTGTCCTGGTGCTAAAAGAGCAGCACTGGAAGGGGCTGCCCAGGGAGGTGGTGGAGTCCCCACCCCTGGAAGTGTCCAAGGAAGGACTGGACGTGGCTCTCAGTGCTCTGGACTGGGTGAGAAGGTGGGGATTGGGCACAGGGTGGACTCGATGATCTCAGAGGTTTTTTCCAACCTGGAATGATCTGTGATTCTGTGAATTTACTCATCCCCAGAAGTGGGACTGTGCCTCAGAGCCAAGCCCTGGCCAAGATCTGCCTGCTCCACTTGCACAATATTGCTAAAGACACTGAAATGGCTGCCACCTCTTTTCCCACTCCATGGCAGGGACATTTGGAGTTGGTATATGTAAAGAGATGCATGCATAAGATGTCAATTAGCCTGTGAGAGTTCCTCGTGCTGAGATGCACTGGAATAACCATCACCTGGACAACCCCATGGCAACTGGGCTCGAGTGCTGGTTTCCTCCAGCCTTGCAAAGGCAGCACAGTTCCCTCACCCCTGCACTGCCTGTGCTGGAGCATCTGCCACCAGGACAGCATCCCTGCTGTTGGAAAAACCTGCTCCCCTCAGAAAAAGAAAGTAATGTGTTCTGAGAAACACTGCATGTTGGATCAATACCCATTCTGCTCCTCAAGTTGGTGTTTCCAGGGGGTTATTTATCTACAGCCTCCGAGTTTTCAACTGAAGAGCAGATTGCTCATTTTATACCCCACAACCAGGTGGAATAAAGATCTGCAGATTTGCCGCTCAGTCTGAATACACAAGGAAATGGAGAGAGAGAGAGAAAAAAAAGATAAGTAATATTCGCTGCATTTGGGATCTGCTTTCCTTTTGAAGCTGCATCTGAATACAGACTAAAAACGTAATCTTCCCAGATCCAGGCTTCAGGATTTTAATCTGGATTTCTGGCTGATAGCAATTAAAAGCTGACAGCACAGAAGTATTTTATTTAAGAGAATGATTGGCCTAATGATATTCCACTGAAGCATGGCCTCCAGATTGGAGCTGGTCACATGTATAAAGTGTGGGGAATAGCTTAGTTACACAAGATCACAAAGAGAGTTAATAGAACCAGGATCCACACTGAATGCCTTTTTCATTATCAGCTCTTTGTTCTACCCATTAGTATACACTGACTCCCTTTGGTAAGAGCCTTTGTATTTCCAACTTATCAGGGTCTCATAAATGGAAGTCATGTGCTTTTATCTGCTCATTCCCTTTAATAAGTGTCACAAACATTCTATGTGATTGATTAACTGGTAACAAGAAAGAGACAAAGTAGGAATATGCATATTAGCGTATTTTTCTTTGCTCAAAAAAATGCATTTTATACATATGTGGCACTTATATCAAGCTGCCAAAAGTTTTAAACAAAGGAGGAGCTGAATTACAGTACAAAACACAGTGAAAAGGCCAAATTTATCCTTGGTGTAACTCACTGATGACAGCGAAGTTAAAGCAGAGATGAAACAGGCTCCCCACGTGTACATGAAACACCCCAGCAAGCACAGAGGGACATTCAGAGGTTTTGCAGCCAGAAGGGCCCGTCACGATGGTATCCTCTGACTTACTGCACAAACAGGGCGAGGACATCTCACCCATGTCCCCATTGCACACACACGAGCCACTGAGAGGTGGTATTCCTTTCCTCCTGGCAGGGGGGCTGCTTTGGTGCCGCTGTGGGAAGATCTGTGTGCACCTCCGAGGTGCTGAGCACCCTCCCCTCTCCCCGAGGGTGGTGGGAGGCTTTGCTCAGGCAGTTCATGCTGCATTTGTCGCTGCAGGGGCTGCAGGCAGAGGATGAAAGGCCTCATTGCACCCAGTTTGTGAGCGCTGCCACTTGGAGGCTTTCTGCCTGTGACACAAACAGGCTGCTCCTCTCTACGGGGAGGTGAACACAGACTGAGGTGGGAGGTAGTGAGAGCCATGCTCAGGTGGGGAGGATGAATTCACCTGCTCTAGGCTGGAAAGACTCATGCAGAGGTACACGAAGGACCTGGCAGTGATTGGCACTGCCATCCTAAAAAAAGACTTGGCCCCAAGCAATAATACCTGTAGAGCAGTCAAGGCACAAGTGTGTATTTCCTAAGACATCAGTAAGAGGACAGGCAGAACAGCCACGCCACAGAGATGGCTGGGACAGGCGCAGTTCACCAGGGAGAAACCTCACACCTACCAAAGACACCAACCCTACCCCTCTCCCGGTTCCTAGGGAACGGGCACTGCCAGTTTTGATTTACCCAAAGGTGTACCCAGACTTGCTGGTGGGAAGGTGCAGAGAAGAGGGATAAGACAGAGCTCAAAACTCCCACTTCTCTTGGCATCATCCGAGAACTAACCACGAGTCCTGACACTCGTGTCTGTGTGAGATTTGCTGCACCACTGCTCCATGAGCCAGCTCTGGGGTAGGAAATAAAAGAGGGAAATTCACTTTATTATTTGTTGCATGCAAGAAGGAATAAACTCTATTTGACTGCAGTTACTGAAATGCCTCCTCTGCACATCCTTGTACAAGCCAGTCTCAAACTGAACCTCACCATCTGTATAACTCCCTCAGTGTATTAGGTGTCTTACCCTGACCACTAAGAGAGCTCCCTGCTCTCTAGACAACCTCTTCCACCATATCAGTGACATGATTTCTTCACTGTGATGCCCAGGTAGTACATTCCTACAGATCCTTTCACACAAGGACCTCGCATTTCGTATTTATTGTTCAATTAAGTTCTGTAAAAGTGAGGTATTATGATGCCCGTATTATGATGAGAAGCTGAGTCATGGAGCAGACTTTCTACCCTTTGCAAAGCTAGACCAAGAGCTAGAATCACATCTTGTATCTCTGAAGACTTTGTTAGAACCAGAGGATGTGACTCCCTCCCATACAGTACTACCCTGGATGATTTCCCACTCTGCTGTTTAAATACAGCTGAAGAACAAGTCAGTCTTTTCCCTTATGCTGTAGTTTGTCTTTACAAAATACTGCACAGGCACAAATCCATTAGGATTCCTACATATTTCTGCATATTTCCCGACATATCCTTGTATCCTGATCTGTGACCCGGAACCCCTGGCCATGCTAAGCCTGAGAAGATCTCCAGAATAATCCTGCTGTGCACTCCCAGGTCTGGCATCTTCTCTCACACCGCTCGTTCAGAGGGACATGCACATTTGCAAGATTATCTTTTGGCTCGTGGCAGCAGAAATCAGAACCAGATTATCTGAAATGAGGAGAGCCTACCACTTCAGCTCCAGGCCAGGTGGACACGGATGACCTAGAAGGATAAATTTAGCAGCGAACACTTCAGACCGCAGTGCGTGTGTGCATCCAGTTACTAACTGTTAATCATGTCTCCTTCCCCTAAATTGGCCAACTGAAAGGACACCTGGCAATTCTGGAACATTCCTGTTAGATTACTAATATCAATATTAAGTGAAAGAGCTTGAGGAATGTCACATTAGTTTCTGATGGCTCCCTTCCGCCATACTTCTGGCCAGCAGGCTTTGGCAGATGTGGCTCCATTCTGTCCAAATGCAATTCAGGGTTTAAGAATGTGCTCACTTTCCTGGGACCATCTGTTTGCTTTTCTGCTGAAGGAACTCCAGCCTCTTTGGCAACCTCAGTGTATTGTACTCAATAAATCCTGACATGTAGCAAATTTTTTTTTGGCAGATCTTGAGTCTGAATGTCATCCAAATTGTTCATTATTGATATTAAAACCGATTTGTGCATCACCGACCATTAAAGGAATGCACTAAATATCTCCATGAATGAGAAACCGAGTAGTCCATCAGAATACATTTATCAGCAGTAATGTTAAAATGGAAGAAGAGTTCTAGGGTTCTTCCTGCTACTGCAAAAGCCCACATCTGAGAGCAGTCGCAGGACCCAAAACGTACACAGAGCCTACACACAAGATAAAAAGATCAAAAGAAAGGTGTCTGTCCCGAGGACTGCCTCCTGTGGTTCAACACACGTTGCCTGGGGCAGGGAGGGAATGCCTTGTGTCTATTCCCAACTCAGCCACGAATCCACTGTCTGACCACAGCAAGGTCTCTTCATCCCACATGGGTTTGACATCCTCTTCAAGCAGTTGTAGGATCTGTGGGATCTTCAAGGCATCAGCAGGCCTGTAAGCTGTTGAGTGTGAATTTTCAGTCCTGATGGGTCCAGGATAGGTGTCTGTAGCACGACAAAGTATAGTGAAGCTTACAGAGTATTGGTGAATATCTACAAAAATTAATGATGTGTACTTTCTGTTTATGTAGAGTATATACCCACATTATCTTTAATTAAAAATGAAGAATTTTCTAGATAAGGACATTGGTGCAAAATTAAGTTTGTCAGATTTATTTTTATGGATCGATTTCCACTGGAGTTTTGTATTAGTACTGTGGGATTATTGGGCTCCAGTTTCTTCTGGTATTTCAGTTGTCAGCATTCAGACTCCATATTTCACATGTTTTTTTTTTTTAACAGAAACCTTGCAGAAGCCTTGGAAAAATCTTAACACTTGATCTTCCATGAAGAAATGGACTTAATTTCTTGTTAAAAATAATTTAAAAATAAAACCTATGTTTAGAACTAGGATTCTGCTGACATTTCTTTATCTTTCCTTACTTCTTTCAGCTGTAATAACTTAGAATTCTGACCTGAAGTTTTTGCCCTTTATAGTATGTTGGACATGGATGACAAAAAATATTGCAGTGGCACTTACATTGCACTGTCCCATAGAAGTAGCTGGATCCAAAAACAAAGGTTGGCTTCAGAAGGAGCATCATCATTTTGCTTCCCTTTTATTTTTCTGATTTGCAACAAGTGGGTCAGGAAAGTCTTGTTTCTAAACAAGTTTTCTCCATGAATTTAGGATATTGTAGCCAGGTGGGGATCAGTCTTTTCTCCCACATAACAAGTGATAGGATGAGAGGAAACAGCCCAAGCTGTGCCAGAGGAGGTTTAGGTTGGATATCAGCAAAAATTTCTATATCAAAGGGTTGTCCAGCCCTGGAAAAGGCTGCCCAGGGCAGTGGTGGAGTCACCATCCCTGGAGGAATTTAAAAGCCATGTAGATGTGGCACTTGGGGACATGGGTTAGTGGTGGCTCTGGCAGTGCTGGGTTAACAGTCGGACTCAATGGTCTCAGAGGTCTTTTCCAACCTGAACAATTCCGTGGTTCCCTCTGGCTGTGCAGTGAACATGCAGTCTCCACGGCACGCTAAACTTTTGAACTTTTCCTATATATTCTCCAGACGCTTTCGCAGATCCTTCCCCAGTTAATTTAATGCTGGTGAAGGACTGCAGATTGATGGCTCAGGAGAGCAAAGCCCGTTGTTACAGGCAGGTAATTACTCAGTAGGATAAATGCTTCCTTCCCACCACCCCATCACGATGCCTCCAGCTCCAGAGCGGCAGCTGAGGGCTGCGACGGGAGCACTGACTCTGCAGCAGCTCCAAAATTGGTCTCCTCGTCCAGGTCAGAGCCAGCCACAGGCCTAGCATGGATTTTAGGATGTAGCTATCTCTCCGTGAGAAAATGGAAGGAGGCTGCCAACACTTATAGATCTCTCTATTAACACACTGGCTCCTTGCACGCTGCAGTTTCAGCAAGGAGCCTTCCAGCCTCAAGTCAGTGCACAGGGGTTTAAGGAAATGTGTTAACAACATCACCCTGTGTGACAAGGGAGATGTACTTTTAATCAGCTCTGCTCCTTCAGGAGATCTCTCTCTCCCATTCCCTCTCTTCCCTGCACAGGCTGTGTAGCAAAGCAGGGGAAAGCACTTCACTGGCTTTGAAGTTTTTTATTTCCTTATCAAGACTGGTGTTTTTTATCATTGCTGCTCTTCTGGTTTGTCTCACTTTCATCAAACTGCTGGGCCTGTTAAGTGAACAGAGGATCACTCCATATATTTCAGTTGGGATTAAAATCCCCCTCCTATATCCTGCCTTTTGCTGTTACAACCTCTTCTCTCCACTTGGCAACATCATCCCGTAGAAGCTGACACTTAGTCAACAGTTCCCACTTTCCTCTCTCTGCATACGAGAGCAAAATCTTCCTGTACCTTGTGTACTTACTGCAATATGAATCCATACAAATCAGTGCAGTGGGAACATGCTGACAATTGGAATTGATCAGTTAAGAGCTGAGGAGGTAAATGTCTGTCCTTGAGGTGAGGTTTTGCTCCTGGTCGTTCACTACTGCCTGCAATGTCCTGGCTTCACTGGGGCAGGAGTTGTCCAGGGTGGGGCACAAGGAGCTGGGTACTCCTTTACACATTTATGGGAATCTTCTGCTATATGAACTGGCAACTTTGTCATCCATCCTATTCCGTCACTGTCTCCATTAAATGCTCATTATAACCCAGGGTCATATAACTGGCTGAGAGGACAACCTCGCGGACATCAGGAAATCTGTATTTTTATTTCCCAAATGATGTTGGATAACGGATTCTCCACGGCTTTGGATATCCATATGTAAATCTGGGATACTAATTCCTAACCTGTTCCTGGAATTTACGAAGCTTAATGGATGAGAATTTTTACCTAAATTAAGTAGAAGTGATTGGTACGGAAGGAGATAAGAGCCTGGCTCTGACTTGTGCCCTGGTGTTCAGACATGATCTTTACCCCAACTATTTCTGCTAAAACACCAAAGGTTCCAGCACGGCTGGTAACACCCACAATCCCAGGTATAATATCCTTGCAAGTCAGTACATAATGCTGTGGCAGGTAATTCTGACAGCCAGCTCCCACAGGAAATAACAGCAGACAGAAACCCGAACACCTTCCAGTGGAAGTACAAGATGTGCTCCTGAACTTGCCTTCTCAGTCATCAAGGCTCAGCAGCTTGTACATTAGGAACAGAAACAAACCCTTTCCAAATAAAACAGCACTCTGCTTACACAAGGGAGGGCAGGAGGAAGAAAGCATCTGAAAGATGTTAATCATCTCTTTTAATACACTGTTCTGAAGTGCATCAATACACGGTGGTGGGAATGGTATGAGAAATGACACAGCCTCACGAGTGCAAGCAGGGCTTGGGGCAAATGCTGATGGCTAGCTATGCTCCATTTCTTTGGAGAAATTGAGTCAATAAATACTTGCTCCCCTGCAAAGACTGCAACTCTCGTTTCTTAGGAGCAAAGCTGCGGCTGCAACGTGCTCCAGCTGGTAGGAAAAGCACTGCAGTTCAATAGCACCTTCTATCTGCAAGACTCTGCTAAAATAATAACAGTTGCTCTGCTCTCTCTAGTGGAACATAATAATGGAATGGAAAACAGGTGATTTTTTTGCCTGTAGGACATGAAAATAATTGATTTAGGACTGTAATTTCTAATAGTAAGGTTGTGGAAGTCCCTAAAATTCCCTAGGAGCTGGGAGCATATTCCAGTGGAAAGATGACTTGGTGTTGCCTGTTCTTACTCTGCTTATTCTTTTTTACCAAACATCCTCTGCTGGCCACAGTTGCAGTGCAGACATGAGGATTTTGGCCTATAGGAATCTTTGGTCTGAAGTGACATGACAAGTGCTACATCTTTATGGTGTAACTCATGTTGGCTTCATTGGGAAACCGATGTGTTGGAAGGAGGATAAGCAGCGGCCTTGCCGTGTAAATGCCCACTGACAAACACAGGAGCTATATCCAAATGACAGCTGGTGGCATTTTCAGAAGGCCTCTCTCCTCTGCAAGAATTATTTCGGTGTAGCAGGTGAAAGCACTGAGAAGGGTAAAACTGCCCTCATGATCAGCGCTGGCCACTCCAGCTCTTTTATTTCAAGCGTGTGCATGTTCTTTCCTCCAGCTCTACTCAATTTATAAACATTTGTAGTGGTTCAGATGTTGAAGTGGAACATGATGATCTTACTTTAGAAGTGTTAAATGTATTTCCTCACAAAACAGTTGTCACTCTGTGACAACAACATGTGACCTTTTAATGGCTGGAATAACAATTGGAACTAAACGATCTTTAAGGTCCCTTCCAACCCAAACCACCCTGTGATGATTTTATGTCGTGTATACTCTCATTGAATACTTGGGCTGAAGTCACACACCTCCACCTCAACAGTCATTTTAGGTGAACAAGGCTTGTAAGGCTGGTTATGAACACGAAACAACCACAAACTGTTTTCACAACAGATGTACTGCAAGTGGAAGATTATTTGATCAAACCAAAAATGGGTTTTAGTTAATTCAGCAAATACTGAATCCACTAACCACTGTTAGGAGGTAAATTCCATGGGGCAGGGAAGCTCTCCATTCCAGGGAGAGATGGTGTCTGTGTGTTGGGCATTACACAGAACATATTGTCCACACCAATAGCAAACAGGGATCTAGAATGTCTGTTATCAAACTCAAGTAGAATCCAGCAATTTCTTTTCATCCAGGGATAAAACTCCCACTGCACCAGCTGATTTCAACAGAACCAGTGGCCTGCTCAAATCAGGTGAAGTATTTTGGAAATACATTCTGAAGCTGTTAAAAGTGAGACCTGAGAACTGAACTGAGAGCTGAGTGATCACACTCATATGATCTGGGGAGGGGAAGTTTTGATTGGTGTGACAGTTTAATGGTTTACAAGGTGGAATTCTCATGTGATGGCGGGGCAGAAACCCAATTCTATTGAAGCAGGAAAAATCCATGGGGGGTTTCTGTATATCCAAAGTGCTCTGTAAACCCAAGATACCAATAGTATTGCTAGGTGTTAATTTTATCTCAAGAATCATAGGATGGTCTGGGTTGGAAGGCACATTAAAAGTCATCTCCTTCCACCCCCTGCCACGGGCAGGGACACCTTCCACTAGAGACCAGGTTGCTCCAAGCCTGGTCCAACCTGGCCTTGAACACTTCCAGGGATGGGGCAGCCACAGCAGATAGTTACACACTGAATACAAAGTTAAATGTAAATAGGAGCAACTCCTAATGAACTGCTGAAATATGGAGTTAGTCTCCCGTGGTTTCTTCCTTTTTCTTTTATTAATCCTGAAAATTAATTACTGCAAATGATTTGGTTAGTCAAAATAGAGGAATCAGATTATAAATAGATTTTTTTTTTCCTTAAACAAGTTACATGAAATCATGATACAAAAGTTCACAATAATTAGCCCCCTACGAATAGTTAAGTAGAAATTAGAGTAAGCCTGCTTTGCTTATTTTTTTTTTTTAAATCAAATGATCTAATTCTCAGATTTCTATCACACTGGACTGGGGAGCCATATGTATAATGCTACCAAAAAATAAAACATCACAAAATATTGACATTTCGGGAGCAGAGACGGAAGAGGGATTTCATCATTTCAACATGAATCACATTTTTCACTGCTACGAAGAAAGTCCAATTCTTATCAATAATTGAAAGGCAGGCGGGTGCAGGAATGCTCTCTGGGTGCAGGAATGTTTTCCAGCTGCAAGCACCATGGCACAGCATCCTGAGTGTGGATCCAGCCACGCCTGGAAGGTTCCTGTCACAGCAAAACCATCCCCTGCACACCAGCACCAGCCCAGTTCAGGAGTTAAGGCCACATTATTGGCACTGCTGATCCTGTCAGGGGTAGCACAGCTTCCCGATGGGGAGGCACATCCTGCTCCCAGACAAGGAATTATCTTCCTCGAAAAAGGTTGGTGGGGAACAACGCTGAGGTCTGGGAACACCAGCCCCAGGATTGCTGTTACACAAAGCTGACTGTTTCTGTGCTCCCAGGAGTTCTTACAGCAAAGGAAAACCACAAGTTTCTTTTAAAGTTTAATAGTCCATTACCATTTTACATGTACAGTTTGATGGTTGATTGACACTCAGAAAGAGATGCTGTAAAATCTTCTGGATTAATGGGAGAAGGGGTTTGCAAGACAGAGGAGGTTTTTACACCAGATTAATTCCTGCTAATGCACCAGTTCTGTAGGAAGTGTGTCTGAGGAGTACAGGAGGAGGGTGACAGGGAAGCTCTCCTTGCTCACTTGAACAGAGAGTCAAACAGCTGCATCCAGATGCTCTGGCAGAGCACTGTGCCCCCCTTTCACCTGCCAACTCTCCCTTCCCACTCTCCTTGCCCTCCACATTAAGCAAAGTGTTATTTCAGAGTCACCCAAGGCACCTTTCTCTCTCCTGAAACCTCCATGAGCACCCAGAACCCCACCACGGGGTCCCTGGGAGTGTGTCCCTTCAGCTGGGGGACACAGCTCGGGGCAGCACGATCCACCTGAACTCAGCGAAACTAAAACAAACCAAAACACCAAGTGACAAATTCCTGGTAGCATCTTTTTTTTTATTATTTTTTTATTTTTTTTTTTTTAACACCACTCCAGTTGGCAGGTAGGAGAGGGAATAGCATCTCTCAGGAGCTCTGCTTTATGGTGAACAACCGCATTATCCAGGAGGAGAGCTCCTGACAGGGCTGCAGTGCTGTCGCTCCGCGCAGGAAATGGCTTAATCCTATCATAATCTCCCTGCAATTTTCCTCTGTATTTTGATGTATATTGTTCCAAAGATACAATTTTATTTGAAATGGAGTTTATTTCGGACTCTGAAGTGTCAAATTTAATTTCAAGAGTTTTATTGCAGGGGAAAATTTTTTACCTTTTTTTTTTTTTTTTTTCCTTTTGTGAGAGATGAGAATTGTAGTAAATAGCCAGCACTGAGTTTCTGCTCTGCAAATTTAACTGTTTCCAAAGCAGATAGAGATCAAGAATTGGCATTTATTATTCCCTCACTGTTATCTACAGTTTAGATTTTTTTTCAAATGTTTTTATCCACTGTTGCCTCTGGACAAGAAACACCAAAACATTATGTTTGGAAAGATGATTCCTGTGGGGACTCTGCACTGCGGGACCGCAGCTTTTCGGGCTGCCTGTATCGGTTTTGGATGGGAATCACTGCACTGTCACTTCAGAGAACTCAGTGCAGCAGGTGGTTTATGATGCCGAGAATGCTGTGCTGGAAAAAAAGGAATGTTGGATTTTGTCAGTAGAAACAAAGTTTAGTGTGGATCTGTGCCAAGGAAGATGAAGTTTATGAGTACAAAACTCCTGGTGCACATGAGACATTATATCAGTGGTGAGAAATTTATTGCAATCATCTTCCTATTTCCATTTCTGCCTTCTTTTTGGTGACATAACAGTGTAAAGAGGAAAGGTCACACCTTGATGCCAAGATGATTCATAACTTTAATACCAGAAGGAACAATTGACCTAAACAATCTTTGGCTAAAGTGTATTTCCAGCAGTGCTTTCAATGTCGGTCCGAAGTGGAAAAAATAGAGAAATATCCACCACAAGGTTACTGTGAGATATTCAGAACCACCTGCCTGAGGAAGGAGGTTGATATACAGTGGAAAGTCTCTGAGAAGCCAAGACAGAGCTAACCAAGCCCTGCATGGGATTGTCCTTCAGTGGAGGTGGGCCCATGGCAGGGGCTTCTCTGCAGACAAGCCTGATGTTGCTCTTGTTGCACGCACCAAAACTAGGCTGGAAGGGAAGTTATGATGGTTTTCCTAATGTACAGTACTGGCAAAGCCGTGGATACACAAAAGGGATGAAACCAAGATCCAGGACAAAACAATGGCATTTACTGCTTTGGGAAAACTGCTGTTGTGCGGTAAGGTGAACGTCCTTCAGAGCCTTTCCTGCTCTGTTTGGTTGTGCACAGAGGCAGGAGTGTGGGATGGGAATGAGAGAGCAGATACCATGTGGGGATGGAGAAACCTGTGCCACCATTTCTGTGTATGAACTGCAGATTGGGCTCTGAGAAGAGACCTGAGAGTAGAACTGTGCTACGGGTACAGCCCCAGGCTCAGTCTGGACCCCAGTGGCTTGGAAGCCTTTGTGACTCCATAGGAAGTTCTACCTACAGCAAATTAATACTATCCAGAGGACACTGGGCCAAGCTGTCAGAGAAGCTACTGCTTTAAAAAACTGGTAACTGTGTCACAGCACGATAAACATATGCACAGATTGATTTTGGCCACAAACCAATAAATCCGTACAACCAACGAGCCCAGCTTTTAGCTGGAACCAACAAGACACAATGATACAACCTTCTACTGCAACACAGCCTGCAAAGAAAAAGCCAGTGCCTCTGGAAATACTTCTGCTTGGAGAAGATTTTGGTATGCAGTATGACAAGAAAAATATAAAAGAGAAAACAGAAGCAAATGGAGATGTGAGCCGTGTGCTCTGTAAAAAAGGTTTGGGTGGGAATAAATCAGAGTGAGAGATCCAAAAGAAAGATGGGAATCTTGAAACAGATGATTAACAAAAGACCAAGATTCAGAAGTTTTCATTGTGTCCAGGAGATCCCATCTAAAGAGGCAGATAGTCTCACACTCCTGTGTCACCTTTTAAATCCAATTACATCTGGTAGGAATAAAAGCTGACAGACACAGCAGGTGTTATCCATGTGATTTTTGGTGAGTAGCCATCCATCCACAGAGCATCACTGGGACCCAAATGGTCACCTTTGGCAACCACAGGAAAGAACCTGGGTATTGAGTCAGAAAGTGTTTTCCTAGCCTGGAGGTTTGCTGAAGGCAGTGGAGCATGGAGCCAGGTATTCCTGAGCTACTGCTCCTGCTCCCTGAGTGACCAGCTACATCACCTTACACCATTTAATGTCTTCCCATAAGTGCCTCTCCAGTCTGTTTTCACTCCCCAAAACCCCAGGCCAGTTTCTCTCTTCCTTTCATTTTCTTCTCACACAGGAGCTAAATAAAATCCTGTGTGAGTTTTGAAAGGAGGCAATAAAGATAACATCCTGTGTTTAGATTAGAGAGGAAAGAGGGATGGAGGGGCTGCATATTTAACTTCAGGACGTAAACTGCCAAAACAGCCTTGGACTTGAAATGAAAATTTAGTTTGGATAGAGTTTGCTGTTAATTGACACTTGAGGAGGTCCTTGTACATTCCTTGGAAATATTAGGCCATAATCTCTACCCAAAGGAAATACTGCAGTTGGGGGGACAATGTATCTGCATGGCTTGTGCACAACAACCTCCTCTGCTTTGCACTGCAAATACCAATATTCCACATTGTGCAATGACATGTCACCATGTCACCAGTCCCAGCTTCACTGTGGTTTTCCTCTTTCATTTAAGGATTTTTTTTTTCCTCATTCACATCCCAAACGGTGCCTCGTAACTTCACACAGACAAGAGTGGAACCAATACACACAAAGCTCCCAAGCGCTCCGCTCGTGGCCCCAAAACGTGGTTGTCATATTACAAACATAGAAGATTTCAAATTATTTTGTGTTGATTTGCATCACTTCCCACCTGCAGCTCTCCTAAAAGTGTCTTTTTTAACATTTCCCTTTGTTTCCCTGCCCCACAGACTGCAGAGCACACACTGCATACAGCGTCCAGTTCATGGACAGGGAAAGGACACACAGAGAAATTACTGACTTAGCTCCAGTCCTACCACAGGAAGGAAGTGAAGCCTCTAAAACCAACTCCTAAGTACCAAACTGGCCTCTTTTTCCTCCCAGTAAGTTATTAAGCCCCTGCAAAGTCTTGAACCTCTATCACAGTGGCATTTGCAAAAGAGGATTTTAATGTTTAAACAGTGCTTGAGTTAAAAATATATTGAACATTCCATTTACATTTTGGACAAAGTATATTGAATTTACCATGAAAATATTCTATAGAGGCAAGATAAAATAAATGAAAAGACAGCTCTCCTTGTATTTCATATTTTTTTTCTGTAGAACTAATATAGGATTAAAGAGGAAAACCTGGTAGCTGCAGGAACAAGTTTGAGCAATCACTTGTCACTTGCAGTTAGCACAAAAATGTATTATAACAAGATATTACTTGTAGAATTTCCACTATAAATCTTTTATTCGTTCCAAGGAATCCCAGTCCAGGCATTTGCCATGGTGCATTGTCAAAAATAATGCCCAGCATAAACAGTGTGCGAGAGACCATGAACATCAGAGATAACAAGAGTACTAACACCTTATGGGCCCTAAAAACCCAGTAGTGGTATTTCTACTCTCTCATTAAAAGTGAAATAAAAATATTGTTTAAGAATTACTTTTATGCTTAACTATTAAATGCAGCATTGATTCTTTGCTTGTGGTTTTCCCCACTTTTCTTGTTATAAATTGCTGAGTGGATGTAAACAAGAAAGTAAATTTTTATGGCCCCATTCTGTTCCTGGGCAAGAGAAGAGCTGAGAGCTAAAGCAACCTGGCAACCTAAATGAGCACAAGGAGCAAGAGAACACCTGTAAAATACCACCCAGCACTAAGAGAAGGAAGAACAAAACTGGTTGAGAAGGAGACACGGTGTAAACCCGTGTGTTTCCATGGAGATGAGGAAATTTTTGGCCATTTCCATGGGTGAAGGAAATGCAGGCTCTGACCTGATAATTACATCTGCATTTCGCAAACCTGTTAGCAGCAAGAACTGAGCTTCTTTCTCGAGCTGGCACAACCAAGAACTGTGGGTTCCCTCAGCACCAGTTCCTAAAACTGGTTTGTAGTTCAGACTTTCCACGGTGAGAGAGTTCTCCCTCAGAGCTGCTTCCCTCTGCACCAGGGAACTGGTTCTTGTGGCAGGACCCCAGCCTGGCTGAGCGAGGGAAGTGCCCTGTGCTGGTTTGGGGAGTGTGGAACCACACTTTTGATTGACCTTCAGATGTCCAGTGCAGCTGAGGGCAGAGCTGGGGCTGTGCCAGAGCAGCAGTGACTGGGACTCTCAGCATTTGTCCCAGCTGAACACCAAAAACATTCTGTAACTTGTTGCACCCTCTTGACTTTTTCTGAAGATCCCCCAGAAAACACGATTTGACAGCTGCTACTTGATACTGAGGATACTTGACTGAGTCCTTCCTTTCTCAGATTTCCATATTCAAATCCTGATTTTTATTTTTTTTATATATATATATATATATCAGAGTTTCTTCCACTTTAATTCTCCCTCTGCATCATCTTCCTAATCTGTCTGTCCTCCTGCTGAACTCTTTCCCTTCATTTTTCCCACTGGACTCTCTTAGCTGCTTTTTTTTTTTTTCCAGATTCAGCTAATTTGGGAGTGTGAAGGGCAGAAGGTGTGGGATAACAGTGGGAAATGTGAGGAGGTAGCTGTGTCAGTGGGGTGACTGCAGTGAGATCAAGAGAGCCCCTAAACAAGGCAAGTTTATAAAGCAACTTCTGCCAAAACAACCAGCACATTTATATCTCAAACAGGTGAACAATCTGTGAGTTCAGCTCTTTCTCGGAGAGGTCCTTCTGCTTTCTTTCCACCCTGCTTTGATCTTTCCACCAGTTCTTTATTTTCTTCTTGTTCAAGCCTCAGCTTTTTGTTTCTTCAATTTCTCTCTTTCCCTGACCTGCAGAGGCCATGAGGGTAAGAAAAAGCTTTTCTCTCAGCTCACTTACCACACGTAGATGGAAACAGAAAGATAGATTTTCCTGATAGGTTTCCAGTTTCTTTAACACATCCTTACAGGGCATGTTTCCTTCAGCTGGAGAAAACGGAGAGCAAATTAGGGGAAGGGACACACCAAAAGGAAGATGAACTAAAAGCTTCGTTCTCTGCTGCTCTAGGAGATGAAAACCAAACCAGACTCTCTGCTAACATTGAGCCTCAACAAGGCCTAAGGTGGGAACGCCAAGGATGACAGCATGCCCTTAATTTTCATCAGAAAATGTGGCATCAGAATTTTCTCAGCATGAAATTTGGAACTGCAGCAATAGCTCACGCAAGTTCAAATGTCCGAGAGCCACACAACATCACCATATGTCCTATGTGTAAGAAAAAAAATACTAAAAATTAATTTGCAAATGTTTGAAAGACTATTTCTGATTAGGAGGGGTTTTATAACCCACTTAGGAAGGGTGCTGCCATGTTTCCAAGAGTTACTGTCTTAGCTATAGAGTTCACAAGAAAGGGAAAATTATAACCATAAAGGAAAAATTATAACTGATCAAATTTTAAAGAAACCTCTAAAAATAGCTTGTCTAAAGCCCATAATGTCACAATGATAAAGTCTAAGATCTCAGGTCCTCCAAGAGCTTAGAGCAAGATATGTCCCATTAGGAAGTTTGGGCTTTTCCATTAATTTCTCCCCAGGATACAGATGCTGTTTCTGACTACAAAGGCTTGAAAGGTAACAGAGCTGAAGCATCTCTCCAGTCCAAATTGAAATATCCCTGAACTCCCATGCAGCCGTGCCTGGGAAACAAGATTTAATGCTAAGCAGATATTTGTCTCCCATAAGATGTGGGTGCGTCCTTGCTTCCAGTTATAGAAAACCAGGAATTCAGAGCTGTTCACAACAGTGGGTGGGCTGGAGATAGTCCTGGCAATGATGGATTTTCATAAAAACACAGGGGATTTGGTTAGAAGTGCAAGATAATTATGGTTTGTTATCCTGCACTTCAGTTATCGCAGCGGCTCTAAACCATCCATTCAGGGGCTATTCTGGATGTAAGATGACCTCTAAAGTTAAGCAAACATTACTAATAACCACTTTCTTGGCCATTAATATAATAAACCACTGGTGACAGTGACCTCATCTTTTGGAGTTAAGTCCTACAATGTTCACTAAAAGATCAACAAAAAAAAAGATACCTCTTGATAGCCAGTGCAAGTTTTGCTCGGGCACAGTTTCTTCCAGTTACGAGGTATTTATCAGCAGCAGCAACACAATTTGTATTATGCAGCCCCAGCTCAGTGTTAAAATTTATACCAATCAGCAGAGTCATTAAGTCCTACATTTGCCTTCCCCTAATCCACTGTTAGATTAAATGGTTCAATTAATAATAAATATTAGCAGTTTATTAGATGAATAGTTACACCACTACATTAGTGTATGTGGCTGCAGTGAGACAGAAATGAAGCACCAGTTTCCCTGTAAATCATTTTTAGCCCAGCACTGTACCATATGTTGTTCTGCTGCACTCATCCCTTCTTCACGAAAAACAAAGCCAAAACCTTCGGCTTCACCTGCCACTTCCAGTTATTCAGCCACGGCCCAAGGATCTCGATGGAAATGAGGAACCAGGCTGTGCTCTGAGCAAAGCCATTGAACTCAGCAGGCTGCAGGAGGGGAGCCAGCACAGGCTTTGACCCATTTATTTGAGAAAATTACCCCTGGACAACGAGCTAATCCTCCCCAATAAGCCTGCTATGGGCAGGAGGGAGCACCAGATTAGTGACTTTGGTTCTGCTGCAGGGACTGATCCTCAGCAGCTGGAGAGGCTGTGCTATCTCACGCTGAAAACCCTGGTGTGATAACCTGCCAGATTGTTGCATCTGTACAGGATCTGTTTCCATCTACGAAAGGGATTGCAAAATGTTCTAATTTTATAAGGCAGGGGAAGTATCAGCTGAGGGGAAAGTTGGTTACGTTGTCCGGGAAACTACTCTTAATGTTAATTTGCTATTTGTCAAGTATCCATATGGTTATAAATACATGGATCATTTTTCAAGCATGTGGCCTAACTGGTAGGAGATTGGGGAGATGACAGTCAGGATGCTGGACTCTCTTCCCAGCCTCATCCCTAGCTGGACACTTGATTTCTTCCAGCTCTCTCAGCCATGACTAGTGAAGCATCTTCTCATCACTGTAAATCCATTCTTTCCAGACCTGACCTTTCCTTATAATTCTCTACTTCTTTTCCCCTCTTCCTGGGCAAGTCCAGTCCTGCTTTGTGACTCAGTTTCCCTCATAAAAATAGGATAACGACACATTTCATAAACTGTCTTTGGATGCAAAGCAGTGTCAGGGATTGCTAAAGATGTTGCCAGGGAGTGACAACTATGTTGGACCATATTCAGCTCAGGCATATTTGTGGAGGGATCACAAATGTGTTTTCATGGTCTTGTCTGCTCATAGTTGATGGATAACAACAAATGTGTAAGAAAATAGAGGAGCTCTGCAAAACTGCGTGAAATCCCCAATCAACCCAAGCAGCTCTGCTTGAACTGGCATTTCTCATGGGGAGGAGTTTCCACCCTCTCCTGAGGTTTGAAACACCTTTGATTTACACAAAGGGAGCGGGGCAGAAGGTCTCACCATCCTGGCACGGCACCGGTTGAGAAGATCATAATTTCTCTGCTCTTCTGAGTTCAAAGAGACAGTAAAAATTATTTTAACTGAGGAAATGCACACTGGGTATATTCGTAACTCCCATAGATGTGAATAGCTGGGGGTGCATGACTACAGTCCCACGCACGGAGATGGGATAATTACAGTTGTACAGTAGTGGAGGCATTGCCAATATCCCATAATTAATTTACAGACAGAGTATTTCCGCCTCCTTTCCCCCCATTAAGTGTAGAGAAAATAAATGTTCTTAGGAATTGGCAGTTCCTCTTTAGTTTGCATATTCCTCCTAAATATGAACATTATGTTGTTTACTCATCTGTTAATGACAGCTGATTATCAAACCATAAATATACATGTATCTAATGGTTTGTGAACATTAAACATGGGGTTGTAATAAATGTGGCTGCATGCAGGGACCCAGCACCCAACAATTCCTATTTAGCACTTCAGCCTCTGTCACGGTGTGTCAGTCTGGGCACTGTCACTTCCCATGGACAAGAAGAGGGGAACTGAATCTCCCAGCTCCTGTTAAGATATTTGTTTGTTGTCACACGTGAACAGATTGGGGTTTATTTTGCTTGAGCCACCCTTCCTGCTCAATCCATGGTGTTACTGCTTTGTGCTGGTTTCTGGGCATCTGGGAGGGAAACTGAACAAGTCAAACACCTTGCCTTTTAGTTTTAAGCCTTATCTCTCTTTCTGTCTTTGCTCTTGGTTACCACGTAAAATAAAATGGAAGGAATCAGGCACTGCGTCAGTGTGAATACCCCTGATAAGTTGGGGGTTTGATGCTAATGGGCCCAAGGCCTCTTTCTGTGTTGCACAAATCATTCCTTCTTTCCCCTGTCATCTCCAGCTCTCTCCCTCAGCTCCCTTTTTTTCCTGAATGTCTGGCTGTTCCCTCAGATTTGGTTTCTCTGGCGCAAAGGTGTTCTCCTCCCTCCTAACACTTTCTTTGTCAGGGCTGACAACTTTACTAAACTTTACATGTCACAGACTTGTAACTTCAGTGCTGCCTTGGTCTTGACTCTTCTGCTGCCCCTGCAATGAGGCTTTCCCACTTGGTTGGGGTTTTTTCCCTCTTTGTAATGCTAAATCCATCCTTTTCCCTTACCTTTTGAAGCCAAAGCACGTGAACTGTCTTTCTCCTCTTTACTTACCATCCATTCCTTTTCTGAATTCTTCCTTAAATTCTCCTGCTGAAGTCAGCTGCTCCTGTTATTCTGATCATATGAACTTCCACTTCCTTGAAGCCCTTCCTGATGTGTCTCTATTGCAGAGTAACTTAATTTCCTTTTGTCACCTCTCTTCCAGCTCCATATTTACTCTTCTTTCCTAATAGTCCTCCTAATTTCTCTTTCTCTGTTTCCCACAGCTCACTGCCTACTCTTTCCTAGCAAAAGCTCTCTGAAAAACTAGGGCTGGACCAGAGACAAAGTTTTTGTTCTGTATTCTTGAAAAAGATTAAGGGGACTGTGTGGAGCTCCAGTGTTTTTGAGCTTGGAATAAAACCAAAAAAACAGGCAACTTATCCTTTAGAACCAACCTGCCAAATGCTGTGCACTCCCCATCAGTGTCAACTGCCCTCAGTTCTGGCAGACTTGTGTGTGATGTGGGACTAAACCAGAGAGGCTGTGGGCTGCCCATCCCTGGAAGTGTCCAAGGCCAGGCTGGACAGGGCTTGGAGCAGCCTGGGATAGTGGAAGGTGTCCCTGCCCATGGCTGGGGGTTGGAATGAGATGACCTTAAAGGTTCCTTCCAACCCAAACCATTCTGATTCTATGACTGATGCCATAGCCCCACGGAACTGGGTAATATTCTTAACACCGTGGATCTAAGGATACAGGATAACACTGGAAGGTCCATGCTCGGTCTTGTTAATGCATTTGAACGGTCCTTCTATTTTTTGCAAACGTTTAGATCTGGGAGTCTCAAGGAAGGAGAATTTTGCATTGCAGCAGCATGTTCCCAACTGCACTGAGCATTTTGCCATTGCTTTGCATGGGATCAGAATAGCTTGGTCAACTATTTTTGGACAACTCGTAAGGAATATGGTGAGCATTTCTTGTCTCACAAGTAGCTTTTGTAATTCCTCAAGATAGGATGAGGCATATGTGTAATTTTCAAGCCTGCAATTTTTATGCCCTTCCAAGTTACAGAAAACATTTAGCAATTTCGATCAAACAAAAGCATTGCTGTGATATAATTCCAGAATCAACGTATGAAAAATTTCACTTGTCTCTTTAGCAATAATTGATGAAGGGAATAAAGCTGCAGGTGAACACAAAGGGCTGGCTGTTAGCATTCCCGCACTGCCAGCACGCCAGATTGGATAGCAAGAAAGTCATTTTGCCTGGAACTAACCCAGTGGAGTGCTGACAGAAAGGTGTTTGTGCAGTGCGGGCTCGGCAATGAAAATAAGCTGTTACTGCTCACACTGACCTGGGTATTGGATTACAATATGACACCTTTCTCCTTAAACTAAATCAAGAGGGTTTATTGGGGTGGCGTTGGTTCAATGCTCAGTGATGCTGAGCACCACGGGAGCTCAGGTGCCCTGTGAGAGATGTGTTTGTGGGGCTGACTCCTGGGGAGGTGTTGGGCATCCTCTCCCATCTCGTTTTATTGCTCAAGTCAAGAGAATTAAATACCAGTAGCTGGGTGTTTTAAAAGGGCCGTAGAGTTTCATGAACTGTTAATAACCCAGGTGTGTATAGAGATTAAGAACAGCCATAGCTCACGATTCCCTGGATTGCTGCCAGAGGCAGGCAGACCTGCCGGGGCGCAGTGGAGGCACCAGGCATTGGCAGGGGCAGGGGCAGAGCCCATGGCATGAGGAGGCTGATCCCAGTGATCCAGAACTGCCCGGATCAGGAGGGGTCTGCACAGCACACCAGCCTAAGAGCAAAGGGCAGATCTGGTTTGATCTTTGGGGAGTTTGATCTTTACAGACTGCCCAGGGAGGCTGTGGAGTCTCCCACTCTTGAGACATTCCAAACCCACCCGGACACGTTCCTCTGTCTCCTGCTGTAGGTGACTCTGTATTGGCAGGGACTTGGACTGGGTGATCTTCAGAGGTCCCTTCCAACCCCACCTACTCTGTGACTCCTTGATTCTGTGAATTTTTGTCTTATCTACCATCAACAGCTGCACCTGAATACGGTCCTGTAAAGGTCTTCACTACCCCAGGCCAATGGAATCAGTGTAGAGTCACTCCTGTTTTACTGTGAAATGGCTTCTTTTTTTGGCTGGTTTTTTAGCATAAAACAAAGGCCTGATGAGTTTCGACAAATCCAAACCATTTTGTTTTCAGAATTTTCTCCCAGAAATAAACCAGGAAGTTTTCTGCTTTTCTCCAGAAAGGACCAAAGACGAATGTTAAAAATCTTTCAGACACGAAATTTCTACCTTGCATTCAGGTCGACAGGAGATTACATTTCATTTGGCTTCAGGTAGAGGCCAATTTGCTAATTAAATGGCAGACCTGCTTTACTAGAGATAAAAATAAAGCAAGCGCTAGTGAGAAAAGGGGAATGGGGACCAAACAAAAGGGACAGATAGGAAAGGGATGAAGTCAATAACAGATAAATCCCAGTCCCAACACAAGTACTAGAAAGACAATACTCCGTTGTGCACCCAGAAGCTGAGGTTTATTAGCTGTTGATTAAGTCTTGTGAGGAGCAGAAAGATAGTTGAGGAGAATGGAGCAAAATACAAGCAATTGCTTCTATTTTCTTGGCAAATTTGATCTTCTCTATTAGGATTATCAGAGAGCTTATTCCCTGGATGTGGGCAGCGAGGCAGATTTCCAATGCCTTTCAATTGCTTTTCTGGCTGAGCCTGGCTATTCTAATGCAACGTGACGGGTAGCCACAAACATAATCCGGAGGACCCAGTGGTGCTCGAATGCAGATGCAACTCACTGAGTCAAAAGGGAAGAGCAATCCTGCAGGTCCCCTCAAACTGGGACACTCTCAGAGCCGGATTTTACGCAACACGGTGGCTCAAAGCTCGGCGTTGCCGCATTCGCAACTTTGGTTACAGGCAGGGTATTCAGGCACTTGAAAAACAATCTGCTTCCAAATTGCGAAAGGTTACGTATTCTTTTTCCTCGGCTGGTTTTACTTCCCAGTATGGGGATTTAGGAATCCCCGTATTGGGCCAGACTGTGGGTTAATTCAATGTGATGTACCCATTCCAGCTGCAGCTAATAGATGGTGCTTCAGAGGAAGAAAACAGAGAGAAAACAAACCCACCACAATCCATCCAGTTAATTGAGCAGTTCTGTACATGGCGAGAAAAATTCCTTCCTGATGTCCACAGGTGATGAGCGTATGCCCTGAAGCATGAGATACGATTACTCTTATCATTATCTTAGCTTGCATAGCAACAAATGTAATTAGCGGTCATAAAACTATCCTGCTGTTTGGGATTATCTATTTTTTTAAAGCAACAGAGCCAAGTGTGTCTCTGAGGTAACTTCATTGGAATAGGATGAATTTGGCCACTGAAGTCTAAAATGTATCCTTAGGTAGAAACAATAGGAAATAGAAAAGGCAAGAATTGAAAATCCTTGGCTGTGGCCTCCTACGACTGCTATTTCTCTCGTACTTGGGCTGTTTCTTTAGAGGTTTTATTCAAACTTCATGTTGGCAAGATAAGAGGAGAAACAAACTGCTGAGAGTAATGACAATAAGCAAGAGGAGGATAAGATTTCAAGCCAAAACTAAGTAAATACCATGAAGCAACATGTTGTGGCAATTGAAAGGCAAATTCATTCCCACCTCTCGCTGCATCTCAGGAGCTCCACAGGGAAGGACCAGTCACAGAAAGTGCATTAGCAAGACAGGCGTGTGGCCAGAGAAGCGTAAGGACTGCTGGGTCAAGCCAAAATGTAAACAATCAGATAAAAATGAAGCTAACAACCCAAGTCACCCACTGTGTCCATTCAGCACAAAGAGATCCCCTCCTGAAGCTGGAGTGAGAGGACCTGAGCTGGATGATTTTGAAGGTCCTTTTCTACCCAAACCATTCTGTTGGTGATTCTGATGATTCCTGAGGAGTCATTCATCATGTCATGAGGTCCTGACCTCATGGACAGGGGCTTTCCAGGGGTGCTAACTTTTACTATCCTACCTGTAAGGGCTGCTGTTCTCAGTTGGAGTTGTCCCTGCAGATGGGATAAAGAGTTCAGCCTTATTAAACTGTAGGGAGATATCCAGGTGTTCCCCACTGGGCACCAACCAGAGGAGGCTCCTGGAGGCTGCCACTAAACCTTGTTTTAGGGCAATGCCCTGCCAGCTGTGGGCTCTCTGGTGCTGTGGGCTCAGCAGTGCCCGCTGCCCACTCCGGGCATCCTGCCTTCAGTGCCGGTCCCTATTCCTGCCTTGCACTCCAGGCTTCACCTGCATCCCCCGGCAACTCCTCTCCTGCTGTAGCAGGGGTGCCACAGCTGTAATTCTACCAGCAAACAAACAGCATGTAAAACTTTATAAGCCACTTGGCCTCGCCGCTGGAAGCACTGTAAGAATTGATAGAGCATCCAAACGGCAGCCCGATGGACATAAACTAGGTGAGCACTTTTATGGTTCCTTAGAGGATTCATACTTATTTGTCAAGGTTAACTGCATCTTTGAGGCAAGGCATTTTTGTTGTCATTAAATATCTTTCACTGCTGTGTCCTTCTGCTTAACGAAGACGCCCTCGAAAGATGGAAGGTAATTTATGCTATGAGTTGCTTGCTCTCATCATTCTGCTCTAAGTCTCATGGTGTGCTCTCTAAAAGCCCCAAGCCCCAGCCAAGGGAGTACAGGAGAGCCTCAGCATTTGTTCTAACAAGGATGAAGTGACCAGTCATCACAGCTAGGGATAAACCCAGGAGATGTGACCTGGCTGCATCCTAAATGTCCTGGAAAACAGAAGGTGAAGAAATGCAAGTGCCTGTATTTACTATCGTCTTATTTTTAGACCAGGTTTGGGAGCCATGATTTCAGATTTGGGAGCATGTGGGATATGCAAATTGTTGTTTTTTGACTATAAGGCACTTGGCTGCCCACGCTGGACTGGATTTGCTGTTGTGAAGAAGCACTTGGCACCCAAGGGAGCTCTGCAACATGTCCAGGGTGCCAAAGCCATGAACGCTCGGATCGGCTCTTCTGCCTGGTGTGGGTTAGAGCTGGTCACCATCCTGCCTGTCCCCTCTGCCCCTCTCTTGCAGGGAGGACAGTCCTTCTGGCACTTGGCCTGACTCTCTGCATCTTGCCCAGAGTAATGAGCATGACTCGGGCTCCTCTGCCCTCCCACTCCGTGTGTGCCCAAGTGTCATCGCCGTCGTCACCACTGGTCATCGCCGTCGTCACCACTGGCCATCACCAGGGAACAAAACACGGATTTTAATGCCACCTGCCTCGCGTGTGACAGGGACCCTGCAAATCTCCACGCAAAACGTTACATCTCAAAGCCAGAGCCTTCTAACTGAGCAACAAATGCTTGTTGCACAAACTGTACCGACAATTTTTGATGGATAGAAAATACAATATTTAGTCAGACTGCTGTAAGTTAAAACACAGCAGACAGTAAAAGGATGAAATTATACCCCAACAGACTTTTAAATGAGAAAATAGTCTGTGTTAGGGAACATTATTCATTTAAATAGCAGAAAGCTTATAATTTCAACGAGGCCACAATTTCCATAAAAAGCCTACATTTGGGATTTTTTTTCCCCTTTTCCCTCTTGCAGATTGCAGTTAAAATGAATGAACCTTTCTGCTTACAGAGTAATTCATTTTTATTTTACTTTGCCTTTTTCATGTCAATTACGGAACACTTTGTTAAAATGATTACATAATTTTCACAGAAGCTTGGTATTGCAGGCTAGAGGAGATAAACCCACTTAAATGTGACCAATGTACTCTCAAATTCCTGCCCTGAGCAGTTTCTCATCTAGACATCACTCACACCATCTTCCCAAACCCCTGCACGGAATCAGTGAAAATGTCAGTGACAAAAAAGCATCTTTCCCTGCTGAGGGAGGCACCACGTGAACTCTGTTTTTAGGCAGCGAGTCAGAGGTCACTTGCTGCTAAAAACTCTGTATCCTCAGTCCTCATCTCCTCACTTGGTTCCTGTCTCGTGATAAGGTTACACTGAATGGTGCTGGCATCCTTCAAGGTTACTGTTCCAGAAAATATTTGCAAATAATTTGACGTGCTGTCAGCTAGCAGGCAGCAGTGAACTCATATAATTCAACATACTAATGTGGGTTTTCACGCCTAAAGCTATAAATAAGCTTGATATTCCAAAGTTTCTGTAGTGTTTATTTAATAGCAATATTTTATAAATAAATCTTGATTATTCCATTGCACTCCAGTGGAGATCTTCTTCCAATATAACAGTTGTTTCTAACCCCAGGCCTCTTTTTCTGACCCCTCCCTGCCACCCACATCTGCGCTAAAGAAATATAAAACTTCCTTCTCAAAACCTTTATCAGGCACTGGGGAATTATGGTCACCACAACTCTTGCTTTACCTCCTCCTCCTCCTCCCATCTCCTCTACTTTGCCCAGATTACTGCTCACTCCCCTGGAGATTTCGCCTGATTTATGGTTGCACAAGGATACCTGCGGGAACTCTTGGAAGCCCAGCTAGAGAAAACTCTGCATGATGGGCATATCGCACTTGAACTCACTGAGTGGGGGGGCATGAGGTCTAAAGGGAATGTTCACAGCTCCAGTTGGATCAGGGGCTTTGGATCCTACCAGCCAGACCTCAGGTGTGCTTCATGCTCCACAGCTGCTTTTTAGGCTGCCCTCCCTCCTCTCGTGCCAAGGAGCACCACAAAGCAGATGATGCTGGAGCTCAGCTGCTTTCCACAAACCCTGTTCCTGCATGGTCCTCACTGGATCAGCTCACTGTAACCCATGTCTGTGGCCAAGAAGCAGTGCAAAGCCCACCGAACCCCATTCCAAAGGTGTTACAAATACAGCACCAAGCATTGGTCAGGTCTTTTGGGAACTGGGCAAAGCTGACCCTTTTCCATACAACAGCTGCTGGTGATTTTTCCCTTTTCTTCCCAGCAAAAAAACCAATTAATCAGAAGCTTTCCAATCCAAAAAGCCTTTAATTGGAAGAGTGCTCTCATGGACCTCCATATGGTTTGGATCAGGGCACTACTGTGACACGGTGTTAATAACAGCGAGGTCATGTGTTCAATCCCTGTATGGACCATTCACTTAACATTCACTTAACATTAACTTAAGTTGAACTTGATGATCCTTGTGGGTCCCTTCCAACTCAGAATATTCTGTGATTTTGTTTTTTAAAAGGTGGTGATTTTCAGCACACTGTCGACAAGCCAGTAAAATAATCCTCCACTTGGGGAACCCAGCAATACCTGATAACAAATCATGAGAGCTGAGCAGGACCCAACAGATACATGCAAAGGATGACAGAATCATAGAATGTCCTGAGCTGGAAAGAACCCACAAGGATCATCCAGTCCAACTCCTGGCCCTGCACAGGACAGTCCCCAGAATCCCACCCTGTCCCTGAGAGCATTGTCCAAACAATCCTTGATCTCTGTCAGCCTTGGTGCTGTGCCCAGTGCCCTGGGGAGCCTCTTCAGTGCCAACTACCCTCTGGGGGAAGAACCTTTCCTTGATATCCAACCTGACCTTCCCCTGACAGAGCTTCATGCTGTTCCCTCAGGTCCTGTCACCAGTGAGAAGAAGTATGTCTGGAAGAGCACAGCCTCTCAAGCAGCTGGCTCTTTACACAGAGGGTACGTTACCGTAGTGAGGGATGCAGGAAGGATTTCTCTGCCCCATATTGCTAAATAGAAACTCAGTTCCGAGATGCCATATCTCAGACAGAAGGATCTAAGCACCTCCCCACATCTGGGACTGGATTTTGGAAAGAAAGCAGGAGTATCTGTAGCTAAGGACTGTTTGATGGCTCCACACAGGGTCAGGGACCCACTCACTCCACAGACTGGAGGTCTGGGAAAGGTTCACTGCGGTTCAAGTGCCAAGGAAAGCAATGACCAAAAAAACTGATGTGACATCAATATTTCATAGTAATGCCACCACTGGGGTTCAGAGACTTCTGTACCATGAAGGACTGGACCCCAAATGAGCAAAGCCCATTTTCCTCCAACAGGGGAAAGGGAAGTGAGAACTCTCATCAATGAAACAACTTCTTTGTGCTGCACTCTGTGCAAATATTTGGATTACTAAAACAAATTTATGAAGCAATTACTTTTAATGCTATATGAGGAAATTAAGTACTCATTGATTCGTGATTTATAATCTAAAGCTAAAAGATCATGAAAAAGTAAATATAACTTAATTAAATGTCCCTTGGCTTTGCTACTATTGCAGATCTAACTCATAAAGTAAGTAAAACAAACCATTTTTAGAACATAAATGAGTATTGGTTCTTCCAGTTCAGAAGACAAATAATTTACTGGTTAAATATATTCAGCAAAGTTTAGCCATGTGAAAGATTTTTCCAGTGGCCTCTGGGTCTTGAAGGAAGGATAAAAACTGACTGGTATGGATTCAAGGAATTCATTGTGCTGCAAATGACAGGAGCGTTTGCTATGAAAAGAGGAAAACAAAAGGCTATTTCCGTTCTTTTCATACTGGGAAAAATATTTTAATGTATTCATGCAGTAGAATATATTGTGAAAGGAACGTGCCTTTATGGTCTCTCCATTGGCAAAACACTTGTGATTATTCACTCCTGACACTGAGCCCATTAACCTGGGGAAATTTAATCTAATGCTATAGTAATGTTGCTATTTTTCCACTCTGCAGTGTAAATAATTTGGAAAAAAAACCCACCCAGGTTTTTAGAACTAAACATCCCAAGTGATGTATTCAGTTGGTTAAGTAGTCAGTTTGACTCTTCCTTTGTACTGCAGAAGCAAGAGGGTTGAATTTAGAAGAAGAATGGAAAACAAACCATTACTAAATAAATCATGGAAGAATATCTGTTGTAACTACACATTTCAGCAAGAGAAACTGCTGCTAAATATACTGGCTTGAATGTCTGTCTCTTCCAGTCTGGGACTGGGTGTTGTATGTGCATCCTGAAGGAGAACGTTCCTGACAACTTTGATGTCCCTTGCCCTTCTCGTGTTTTGAGTGAAGGATGATGATGAGGTGTTTGGATGCGTCTGCCCTCCTTGACGAGTCTTCCAGTGTCCTGTAACTCCAGGAAAAGCACAATGGATTTAGAGGGTGTGATTTCTCCCAGGAAGGGGTGGCAGCTGGGTTAGCCCAAGCACCACAGAACAACAGGAACAATTGCAATCTGATTTCCATTTCTTGAAATGAATGTGGGAAAGGAGAGGGGTACAAAACACACCCCCTCCCTGCCCCAGACCTCTCGGGCCCAGCTGCGCTGAAGACACCCACAGAGCTTCGTCTCTCCATCAGGTTTAGGGGGTCCTGCAGAGCTAGGGGATCATCTTCATCATCTACATCTTCATTGATGAAGGTGGGGCCACCCCCTTCCATCTGCCCAGGTGGTGGGAGGTCTGCAGAAGGGCCATCCTCTGTGAAGGGCCAGGCCTGGTGGACGTGGCTGTCTCCAAACACTGCACACAGACCAAGTGAGCAGCAAGTGACCTGGACAAGTCAACAAGGTGCCCTACCGAGGGAATTAGTCCTGTGGGTGTATTGCTGCCAGGATTCAAGTCAGGAACTTGGCATCCCATGTATCTCAGCATGGAATTGCACTTCGTGCAGGAGGGAAGCTGAGGTGGCTCCAGCCTTGGATCCCCAAACCCAAAGGATGAGTGTTTTCTAAACCCCGGGGGAGGGAAGTTGCTGAGTGTTGAGATGTACATGCAATATCTAAACCCAAAGCTGATGCCTGGAGTCCCAGTGGTCCAGAGAACCACCCACACATGTCGGGGGTAAAGGTGCTGAGGTCTGTCCTGCTGTAAGGACACAACAGCTATTTGCCCCTCAATAGCAGTGTGCTTTGTGTGTCAACTAAACACACAAATCCAGCACATGTAAGAGATTCCTCCCCCAAAGTGCATTAGTGAAGTAATTCATAAATAAGAGGGTGACTCTATGCACTGGCCAGACACAGTCAAGTGTCGCTGAGCCCTGGTGAGCAGTGATAATAACTCGTCAGAAAACATCGGCTGCGCTGTGAAAAGAGACATCAGAAACACACAACATATCCAAGAGACCTTGGAGCAGAGGAGGCATCTGTCTTCTTAAAACCTCATTACTGTGGAGTACAAGGGCTCCAGCTCACAAACCACAAATTACATCAGGTGAGTAAGTTACCATACATCAGCCGGGCTGTGTGCACAGCAAACACACCATCAGTCCCGTTAACTTCACCCTCTCTGACTTTACGCCCACCTACAGCAACATGCTGCCTTCTAAAGGACAGAGATCCAAACAGCCTACATATGCAGGTACCCCAGGCTTGGGGATGTGCAGGAATGTGCCAGGGAAAAGTCACTTTGCTGTTGTTCTGAGCCATCCTCAGGCTGGTGATTACTGACTGCAGGTACTTTATCGAGGTACCTTGGCTAAGGAGCCTCTATGTCCACAGGTTCTCTCTGTCTTTAATGGAAAAAGATTTCCCAATTGAGGCAACTCCAGAAGAAATATTAAGAGTATTCCACTGTGTTATAAAAAAATAAAGCGATTTGTCTCCTCTCCTAATTTAGAGGGAATATGAAAAGCTACATTTTTCAAGCAGTGTGATTTTTAAACATGTATGGTTTTAAAAGAATAAATGAGTTTTCAACTTAAAAAGCGAAATTGCAGTGTACCCGGGAAAGCCTTTAGCATCTTTGCTTGATGTATAAAGCTTCTACCACAGGAAAATAAACTGGCTGCAGCAACAGCTGTAAAGACAATGTCAAATGGCTGCATTGGCAGTGACTGTACAGTTACCTGGCATTTTTTAACACAGGTTTTTTTACACATGGGCCTGTTGGGTGTCTGATGGGTTTTGCTTCACAACTTGTAGCTCCTCTGTTTTCTCTGTGTGAATTCTTACCATGGCTGTTAATATCCTGTAGCAGTTCCTAGGATCACAGAATCACAGGATGGTTTGGTTTGGAAGGGACCTTAAAGATCATTTAGATACAACCCTCCACCATGCGCAGGGACACCTTCCACTAGCTCAGGTTGCTCCAAGCCCCATCCAACCTGGCCTTGGACACTTCCAGGGATGGGGCAGCCACAGCTTCTCTGGGCAGTCTGTGCCAGGGCCTTACCACCCTCACAGGCAAGAATTCTTTCCTGTTACCACAGAATAATAATCTATTTCCTATTATCACAGAATAATTATCTATTTCGCCTTGTCCTGTCAGTACACACTCTTGTAAATAGTCACTCTGCAGTTCTCTTGCAAATAGTCTCTCTCCAAATAGTTTTCCAAGAGTTAGATCAAAAGGTAAAGGAAGGTTCTGGGAGCCTCTTCACATGCTTTAGTGTCTATAAGTACCCATGGTAGCAATCTTGAAATTCATTCCTTTCCTTCTCCTGTCTGGAAGAAAATCTAGCTTGCCATACATACCATCCCCACTGTACATTCAATACATTTTAATCCACCTCCTTGGCCTCAGTGAATTCATATTTTCCTTAAAAAAAAGAGTTCCTAAGAGAATACCACCACGTCTGGCACAGTGGAAAGGGACTCCAAACTGCATTTGCATTAAATGTGGAAAATATATAACCTCTTTCCTGCATCTTGACCAAAACATTTGGTTAATCTGAGCTATTTGTTTCTGTTTGTTCTCATTTTGACAAAAATCTAATATTAAATTATTTGATAATTACTTAAACTAATATAGTGTTTCCTGTACCTTGGTCACCAACCCAGAAAAATCCAATATTCGAAGGCTCTGTTCCCCGTTTGTTTTCCATGTTGCCATCCTACATCAATCATTCTTCTACATGACCATACAATACCTCTCACTTCTCAGATCTTCTTCTCTTGCCTCTACCTCACACCTTCTTGCTGCAACATTTCCATTAAAGCAGCTCCTTAACTTGGGGTGAGTGGTCAAGGGATGCTGCAGTGCCACGTTCATTTGCATTGTGCTGTATGAAAAGTGGTTACTGTGAACATTATCATGTCAGAAATGGGAAGAGCTCAAGGTGAACAATATGCAGCAGAAGTGGATGTGTTCTTGAAGCCTCTCTCTTTGTTGCTGCTGGAGGGTCACACACAAAAGCATGGCATGTGTGGAACAGAAAGGTGAAGTGCACTGCATCTTAAAGTGACCCTAAACAACAAGAAGATAATGCTATTTGTATAATAAAACAATCATAATATCTTAAAGTCCTCCAGAGATGAATGTTAGCTATTTTCCTTTATCTGACAGTTGCACACAAAAACAAAAGCAATAACAACGATTCATGATAGAACGTATTGACAACCTGTTGTGAAGTGTATTGAGAGATAACCATGAGTGGGACTGAGCACAGGCATCTAAGGCAAAGAAACCAATCATACTAAATTAGCAGAGGGGGAGAGAGTCCTAACAGGGGAACAGCCTGATATGCCATTGATCTCCTTGGACATGTGAGCCCAGAACTTGCTGGCTCCATGAGTGAGATCTGAGCCTTGAGCCCTGAGCTCCCTCTGACACTCCATGGGTGCTCTAAGGAACTTCAGTCCTCTACTTCTTCTTTCTTTAGTTCATTGGCAAACCTACGCCAGGCCTTGATCTTCTAATCCACTCCAGGATGTGTGAGATGTTTAAAAGATTCCTATTTTTAAAACTCTTTGTTTCTCCAAAGACAAATTCTCAAGAAGTGGATGAATTGATGCGACGTCAGTCAAATGCTATGAACTGAAGGAGCACAGCATTAATTCACAAACATGTAGTGACTGCATTATAGGACACGTGTGTGAATCCCCTCTCACCAACAGTTCAGGTGAGCCTGGGATGGAGGAGGGAAGCCAGACTGCCTGTCTGCCAGGACAGCTGTCTCCAAAATACTGTCTTGGGAAGAGTTAGGGCCCAAAGGCTGCGTTAATATCTGCATCTTAGGTGGGTAGACAGACCAATCCCTGTCTTAGAGACACAGATACCACTCTGATATCTCAAATATGGCATATATTCAAGACATTTGATTTTTTTTTTTGGTCTTTTGCCACAGGTTTGACCCAAAGTTGCTTGAAGTCCTCTCAGTGACCCAAGAAGGATGTACATCCCTCATGTTCTGTACACACACTGCTGTTCTGGGACAGGGTGGACCTCTGCCCCTACAGCGCTACTGAAGGAACAGCAGCCGAGGAACAGCAGTGTGTTGTTCCTAAACAAAGCCCAGAATGCTTGATGTAATTACAACCGTTGTAATTACAAGGTTTACCTATTTTCAGCAGAAATGAGGCCAACTGCAGTTCAGCAGCAGCAGAGTGAGATGCAGAGGAACCATCCCTGCCTCACGCCCAGTGGTAAGCGGGATTGAACAGACCACTCAGGAATAGAAATGTTTACTTAGATATTGAATTGGTAACACTTCTCCACTGAATTGGTGGGTTGTTTTTTTTAGAAGCAGAAGTTTCCTTGATACCAGAACCTACTCCCTGTAGGGAAGAATCCGAGCTCCAGAGAAACCTGTGGGTAAGTTCTTTATAAGCAACAGTCTGTTCTGGAGAACACCTTTCACCAGTGCTAAAGCTGGGCAGGGTTGAATTCCGCAGGAAGATCAGGTTGAAAGTGAGTTTGTGTCAGCCATCCCAAGGAAGCTATTAGGACCTGTGACCTTGAGCTCAGTCTAGAGGGCTCTTTGTGGGACTGCTTTGCCTGCGGGCAGTACGATAAAAGAGTTCAGCCAGCTTGTCTACAGAGGGAATGTGACAGAGCAATCAGTGCTGGAGAGATTGATTTCGAGTGAAATAGCAACGAAGGACACTTGTGTTAATAAAGCCAGGCTGGAAGGGTGGGGGGACATCACGTGCAGCACTGCATGGGCTGTTTCCCTCTGAAACTTCTGTACGGTTTCTCATCTGTGTCTGATATGGAATTGGGCATAACTATGGATAGAGTTATATATGAACCCAACTTCATGGCTAAGAGCAAGGGAGGGCATTCCGTGGAGGGGATGCTGCTTGGAATACTGGAGAGATGCACTCCGTTCTGAGCTGGTTGTTGTGAGCAGGAAGGGTGAGAGTACCCCCTGAGCCAGCACTGAGCTGGGAAGTTCTCTCAGTGCCAGTAATTCCACTGCAGCACAGCTGAGGGAGAAGGGGTGGAGCACTGAGAAGAGGAGAGTGAGGGGAGACTTCATCTCAGTCTACAACTTGCTCACGAGGGGAAACGGAGGGGCAGCTCTGATCTCTGCTCTCCGGTGACCAGTAACAGGACCCAAGGGAACATCCTGAATTTGTGTCAGGGCAGGTTAAAATTGGATCTCAGGAAAAGGTTCTTCCCCCAGAGGGTGGCTGGGCACTGAACAGGCTCCCCAGGGCTGTGGGCACAGAACCAAGGCTGACAGAGTTCAAGAAGTGTGTGGACAACATTCCCAGGGGCAGGATGGGATTGTTGGGGTGTCTGTGCAGGGCCAGGAGTTGGACTGGATGATCCTTGTGGGTCCCTTCCAACTCAGGATGTTCTTAGGTTCTGTGGCTGACTGCATCCACCTGCACCCCAGGGGGCTACAGCAGAACGACTGCTCCATGGATAAGCTGCATCTGGCATTGGATGTGGCACCTCAAATGCTTCCACCTCTCTTTTCCTTGTGGCAGAAGAGGTTTCACTCCAGAGGAGGCTCTGCTGCTGTGGAGGCCCGGCCTGCCCAGCCCTGGCCTTCCCAGTACACGTGTTCAATCTGCAGCAGCAGTGGGCACACGGTCCTGTTTCTGTGGAAGGAGCCAAAGCAGAGGAGATGAAGTTCGTGCTGGTTTTATGCCAACTTTCTTGCAGCAGTGAGAGTACAGACAACACCTGACTCAGCAGAAAGCCCTATGCTATAATCTATCAAAAAATTTTCAGATAAATCTGAATTACAAGAGTGGGTTTGTATTGAATCAGCACTTTGCATCACTTGCCTGTGGCATTTTGGATCCAATAGCAAGAGTCTTAGTGCCAGATTTACTGTATTGATGAGCCACAACCTCAGCTTCTGTCCAACGGGGCAAAAGCAAGAGGGAAAGGCTTTATTTTAAGCATCTGTGGAATATTTAGAGAAAAAAAAGAACATTTGGATGGGAGAGAGGAACACAAAGAAACAAGCAGGCTGATGGCATCTTCCAAAGCATCCCAGTATTACCAAGGATGCGATTCCTGAATAATTTAGTTCTGTAGTGACCAGCAGCAGTGCCACAGCTCTGAAGCCAAAACAAGATTTCATTATACCCTAATAACATGTAGTCTTCAGGCTGCAGTATTCATCAGATCAATACTTGTATTTCTACCAGGACATTGTACATTTGTTTTGTTACCCCTCTGGTATCTCCAAAGAGTCTGTTGTTTTACACAAATAGAGTCAGCCCGGTGACTCTGTTATTATAATGAATTTTTCTGAAGGAGACATACAGCACTCAGAAAACTGCAAACTCCACTTTTAGCCAGCATGGGTTCTAGCACTTTCAATAAATGTTTTAAGAAAGCAAACCACCCTGACAACAAACAACTGTGTTTATCCCCTGCCTGCAAGGATCTGCCTTGCTCTTCAGATAACCAATTTCTTCGAATTACTAATAACAGTTTTAAGAGCAAGCAAAGCTCCCACTACCTGCAATTCAACAGTTGGAAATCAGCTATAATTTGCATTAAAAATAAAGCCACTGGTGCCCTATAGCTTGGACATTGCAAGCTGCAAAATAAGATACACTGACTACCCCAAGCTGATGGCTCAGTGCTCCTGTGGCATTCAGCACTCCAATTAAAAGTGAGTCAGCACTTCTTGTATTAAACTCTGTTTCAGAGGGTTTTCTGCGTAACTTCATGTAGCATAAATGTTCACAGTCCAGCAGCAAAGATATTACATGCAAATTGCCCCTGCTGTGTAGAAAATGAGCCTGGAGAACCAAGAACTGCAAAATGCAGTATAATGTGCAATACCTGTGTTATTTATATACCCCTGGTCTCATCTGTGCATCCCACAGCAAGCTTTCAGTGATAAGAAGCACGTGGGGGCCTCAGAGACTAATGTGGATCCCATGCAAAAGCTAAATGTGGGCTGAGCTGATACTGGTTCACAGAATCCCAAAATCCTGGAAGGTCTGGTTTGAAAAGGGACCTTAAAGACCATCTTGTTCCAACCCCTTGCCATGGGCAGGGACACCTTCCACTAGACCAGGTTGCACCAAGCCCCGTCCAACCTGGCCTTGGACACTTCCAGGGATCCAGGGGAATAAATGATGTAGCACAAATGCCTCTGGACCCTTCAGCAAGGGGACAGCAGCAGCAGCAGCTGAGATTCCCAAAGCCTCAAAGAGGCTGTAGAGGGGGCTGAAATTCCTGCTTGTTCTCTACCTGCAGTACCACAGAGAGGAAAACTCTATGCAAGGAGCCAAGTAGACTCTTCAGACCAAGACATAGCTCCTATAGGTTTTGGGTTGTGGCACATCAGCCCATTTAGGAGGCAGATGAAGAACAGTTTTGTCTTTGTGCTGTTCTATCTAATCAGAAAAAAATTACCCTAAATAAAAAAATAATAATAATAAAAAAAAACCCCCACCAGTAAAAATAATTTGCAACACTTCAAAATAAAAAAAAAAAGAAATTAAATTTTAAACTGAAACAGAACAAAACAAATAATTTAGGTCCAAAATGCAACCTACTGTGTAAGAGCTCATATTTCATGTGATGGTCAGGGCTCTCATTATTCAAATAGATTTCCTTTTTCATTTTCCTATTCTCTTTGTGCCTGATGAATTTTACCAAAAACCAAAACATTGCCTACTGGTTCAAAAAGAAAATATGATTTAAATGTTTTTTCTTTGCTCTGTCAGAGCAGTGACTCAACCCACAAAGCACTGGTGGGATCACATATGGTGCAGATGCTCTGCAAACTTAAAACACTGTCAGGAACATCAATCTGAGCAGCTCCAGTAATCTGAGTTGCATTTCATTTGGTAATCAACAGCAAGATGTGAAAACTGTTCTCCCTCTCGTGCCACGTGCCGTGACTTCGCCAAGCTGAGCCAAAGCCAAAGCACATCCCTGTGTGCCAGCTGAACACAGGCAAGAGGGATGTGGGATGTGCACCCAGGTGAGCGTGTGGACACCAGGATCCCTGAAGGTGGAAGGTATTTCTTACCAGGAGCAGGTGAGAATCCACATTTAAACTGTCTTTTTCCACTCAAGGCAAACTATAAGTTACTGGTGAATGTGTGGCAGTAGCACTGAGTCTCCTCACTGCCTAAACCTCTTCCCCTAAAGTAGCTTCGGATGTGCTGAGGAATAACACTAATCCTTTCCTACAAAATTATTATTCACACTATGAATAATAACTGCAGTCTGTGGCCGTTCCTCAGAATCCTGGAAGTATCAAATTATTCATAAAGACAGGTTTAAAATGGTTCTCACTGCACTGTGGCAGACAAGCTCAGGGGAGAAAGTACTTGCTGCTCTTTGCATGGAGGTGACCCATCTGATGCCCTTTACAGTCTTACTGTTTTAACCTATTATGTCTAACTGCTGCCATGCCGAATTCTTCCCCAAATGTACCAAATTTTACTAAAATGAGAGTCATCACGAGCTCCTGGCTCAGGGCTGGGGCTGGGAACACCCGGTTTCTAGGGCTGTATCTGTCACTGCCCTGTGGGTTTCAGGGATGGCCCCTTCCTTCCACCTACAGCGACTGGAAGATTTGGGAGGAAAGAGTCCTCCTGCAAAGGCCCTGGGAAGATGAACACGCGGGCTGCTTCATTAATGTTATTCTGCCAGTCAACTGCAATTAGGAGCGATTAGTTCTGCCGAGTGCAAATGACTCTGGAACGGGAGAGCACTGATGTACATCAAGCACCCCAACCCAGCACCTTTATCATCAACAAGAATCTTGTCACAGACAGCAGAGGACTCAGGACACGCCCGGTCACATTCAGACTCCTCATCTCTGTGCAGATGTACATATTTTATTACTTAAAACTAGGAACAGTTAAATGTTTATTTAAGGCATGAAAGAGATCTCATTATCACTCTGTTTTATAACACAGTATCTATAATGCTTCTCTTTATGTCTCATTCCCTGGAATGAACTGGTTTGCAAATGAGAAGCAGGCAGGGTTTGGGGGCACAGATGACAATTCTGACTCATTGATTCTCAGCTGAGCTCAAGCTTTTTCTGTGGGTTTTGTAGAGCTGTGCAGAATGGGATTAAAACCCTTTTACCAGAAAAAGTGCAGCTGACGGTCACTGTGACTTCAGCTGTCAAAGGGTCACTGTGGCATTTGGGTGTTTAAGAGCCTTCCCAGTCCCATTAGGTATAAAATCAGACCATTTCAGAGGGGCACTGTAGCACAAAAGTGCAGTCCCTGTTATGCAGTTGAAGGACACAGCTCCTTATTTCCAATATTTCATTTGATGTTGCAATCGGTGCGAAAATAAAGCTTCTGCCAACTTTACCTTTTGGCAAAGCTGTTGGCATTGTTATTTGTTAAATCTGATGCTTTCCTGCTCCTAAAACCCCCTGTTTTCAGCTGAAGTATAAAAACTCCTAAATTCTTTGTATCCTAATTTATTTATATGAGCTGTGTAGGCATCAGCTCTGCAATGAGACTATTAGTAACACACCAACTAGGCTATCTCTATTTTGAATGTTTAAATATGCAGCTCCAAATGATGCTCAAAGATTTAAAGCTCCAAACATATTTGGTGCTTTTCATCAAAAAACTCTTTTGCACTGATGATTTTGCAGAGCTTTGCTTGTGTGCAGGCACTTAGTGGAAGACCAATTCCACAACCTTTTTCTCCTTATAAGCATTCCCGAGGCTAAATAAGACTTTACCAGCAACAACAACACCCATCACTTATCTGTGCTGTAGTGTAAACAATGAAATTCTTATTATGTACTCAGAATTCACAGAGCCATTTCCATGGTAACTCTGTTTTCATGTCATATCTTTAATGAATAGGTAATGAAAGAAATGCTGCATTTACAACTTCATTACTAGTAAAAAAAAATACAGCAGTAAATTTGAATTATAGTAGCTGTCATTTTTAGAACATGCTGAAGATCATGCAGGAATTTCAAGCCTGTCATTCTGAAGTGACAAAGTAAACACAAGCAGAAAAATATACCAGGCACTCTTGTTTTTAATTCCACTCTTCGGTTTGTTCTGCTATTCATAATTTTCTGATACAGACTAAAAGCTTAAGTAATAAAGCAAGGTCATGGTGGGATGATGGGGCAGGCACAGTTGGAGGCAAGTTGTGTACTTGTGAACACGTGTACCAGCGCTAGTGAATTTTAATGACTTGATCCATCATATTTTAATTACATAAATCACTGAAGTGCTGACTTCTATAGGTATTACTTTCTGGAGAGATACAAAATGCATCATGGGCTGGAGACGATGTTTACCTGTGGGAAAGGACCGGGAAGCGATTTTGACTGGTCCGACAGACGGGGAAGGAGATAACGGGAGCCAGCCGGGGGGAGTCAGGCAGAGGAAGGTTGCAGCACAACCTCCCCGTGTTGTAGCCACTCCATAGAGTTACAACACGCAGTAAATCAACGAGCCAATCCAACAGGAGCCGCAGCTCCACAGGCTGTGCAGTGTCTGGCTTATGGGAACAGGCGAATATTTGAATGCAAGACGTGGAACCAAGGAACTTTCTGTGTTTAAAATTTCTACAGGCTTATAGACTAAACCTTTCCACTGCCCCTCCTCACCAAGAGTAGAACTGCAGCTTGTTTGAGAAAGATGCTGAAATCTTCCTTTTCCTGAGTGTGCAAACGGTGCCTCGGGGCAGGAACAAGCACCACAAGCTGCACAAACGTCCTCCTCCCATCAAAGGCTTCAGGGGAGCAACCCAGTGTCACACCTGCACCACAAATCCCTCATATATCCCTTACTAAATCTCCCATTTTTTATCTCATATGTGAATACATGGGAATATGTGTCCGTTAAAAGGTTCGGAGACTGCAGAGCAAACAAGAATCTCCAGAAAGTGCCTGAATTGACTCATGAGCACTGGGGTTGGTCTGGGCACAACATTCACAGAATCACTGAATTCAAAATATTGGGAAACACCTCCCATCAGGTGGGAGATCATCAGGTCCAACCTTTGACCCATCACCACCTTGTCACTCAGCCTAAAGCACTGTCACATCCAGTCATTCCTTGAACACCTCCAGGGATGGGAGCTCCACCATCTCCCTGGGCAGCCCCTTCCAATGTTTAGCCCTTTCCAACATTCCTTAGCTGTGTCTCGGACATAGATGTCACTCCAGCAGGGCAGGCTTGGGCAGATGCACAGGGAGCTTTCAGGGCTGGGGAGCGGATCTGCTGTTCCTGAGGAGCGTTCCTGGAATCTCCAGAGCACATGTCATAGAACCATAGAATATCCTGAGCTGGAAGGGACCCACAAGGACCATCCAAGTCCAGCTCCTGGACAGATGGTGACAGCCCTCCTCATCACCGCCCGTGCTCCCCACAGGGAGCCTGTGCTCTTCCTTGGACAACTCCTCCACAAAACCATACTGAAATGGGGCAAAACCAGACAAACCCCCAAACCAGGACTATGGAACAAAAGACCTGAGAGCAGCCCAAAAGCACGGGCAGGTAGTCAGGTGAATTGGTGCTCAGCCACTAAAAGTTTTCATTTATTCACATCCAGGTAATTTTAAACTAAATCTGTCCAATGAGGACAGGATAACCAAGTGCACTAAACACTGTTGCTGTTTGGGAGATGCCAGGAAGGAGGTGTGTGTGTGTTTGGGATGTGTGTTTGTCCACAAAGGAGATATGTTAGTTCTTGAAAGCAGTGATCTGGGAGAAAGTAGCATTGGTACAAAGTCATTATAGATGGAGGCCAGAGATGTTGCAGAGATTAAACTTGTTACAGGAATATTTTATAGCCCACCTGACCCAAACTGAACAACTGGACTGTGAAATGATTGAGCAAATAAAAAAAAGCAGTAAAAATGCTGCAGTGATAGTAATGGAAGATTTTTAACTACCAGAGCAGAGGCTGGAGTCCATTAAGCTCATGAAATAAGGCGGGAGGTATGTGAGAATGTGTGGCTCTCAGTGGATTTTTTTTTTTTAAAGAACTCATTAAATGCCCCAGCAGTTGTTACCTGGGTATTAAATAACAGGGAATAAATACATCTGCCCCAACACTACTAAACTGGCTGTTATTAAGAGTCGGATGTAAAGAACTGCACACATGAACTGCATGAAAAAAAACAAACCCCTATCCCGAGCACACGTGCCCAGAAACCTTTCTGGGCACCATCTGCAGGTCCCTTCTCCATAACTATTGGAACACGTGGACCAGCATCCCTTCTAGCATCTTCCTGTGAGGGCTGCTGGGAACTGGTGCCCTGGGACAGGCCATAACACAGCGGTTGGAGACGGGGGACATCAGTAACAGTTACGGAGACAACTAAGCAAATGTACAGGAAAAAAAAATTCATTTAAATGTTTCTGAATCTTTTTCGCTACTGGTATAAACATTTCACACCCACTGTAGATGTTCCTCATCTCAGGATTTACCGGAAAAAAGAGGCACTACCATACTGAGATACTGCCTTAGTTCTGAGGTAGCAGAGTGGGGAATGGTGATGTAAGGACTCAGGAACTGTTTCTGCAAGACTGATGCTGACAAACCGGTCCCAGTGTATGACCAGTCCTCCCCCTCATCAACTCTAATGCTCTAGGCAGCTTTCCCAGCTAAATTCTCAGTTCTGCCTAGCAAACAACTGGTTTTCTATGCTTGAATTCCCAGTGACTCATCATTGCAGATTTGTGGAACTTGGGAAAACTGTTGATGCTTCACCTTTAAAAAATTAAACTACCTTTCTTCTTTAGCCCATTTGTAAATTAAAATTTACTTGATGTAAACTGTCAATCTCGTTTAAACCCATAATCCATCCTGAGATCTAGGGAATTGTCTACCTGTTGTTCCTTGGAAGGGGAACATTTAGATTATTAGAGGTGGAGTTATTTCAAACATCTGTGAGATACACAAGGCTCTCTGCACGTGTTACTGCTTCCCTGTGATGTCTGGCAAATGTTGCAGGCACCACTCCTCCTAACTTAGGCTTTCATTGAAAAGAAAAAGGAAAGAAAAGAGAAAACTGGGAGTTTTGGGGGGCAGACTACATGCTGTGTTAGAGTGGAACTCAGGACATGTCCTACCTTGGGATGTGTAGGAATGGCTGCATCTCCAGCAGTGCAGCCCTGGGAAAGCTCGGGATGCAGGAGGTAATTTTGGGATTGAAGAAAAGCCCTGAAGGTGCATATTCCCTATGCCACCCTAATGTAGTTAGTGTTGAGGTGCCCCCTCTGGTTTTGGGATTGAATGACCAGTTCCGTAATCAGGCACCTCTCGATAGTCACCTCTGACTGATATTTCTGAGACCCTGGGGAAAGTTCCTGTTCATTCACTACTCACTCCTGCAACACACCTCCACCATGGGCTTTCCCACCATGGAAAGGACCCAAGATCCACCACTCAAAGGGTGAAAGGAACACTGGGATAGGATGAAGCTGTTAGGTCTCTGCTTAACACCAAATAATCTGATGGAGCGACATCTTCTAAACAGTTGTATTTCTTCCTCCTGCTTTTCTCACTGAAAGACCCATTGGGTCTCTGAGGGCTGGGAATCCAACTGGGATCAGAAAATTTATTAATATTCACTTTATATCCATTTGTTTTTGTGTCAACATTGTCCATTAGCTCTTTTCCTCTCACTTGTCTGCATTCCCTAGGCATTTATCAATGAATGATCAGATCACATCTCAGCATTTATTCCACTGGCCCAAATGATCCAGGCTCTTGTATCCTCTCCTGAAATCTCAGCTCCCAGCACTGAGCGGGATCAGGACCACACATGGCCGCTCAGCAGAAGCAGCAGGATGGCCAGGCATGAATTTATCACTAGCACTACTCGAAATACCTTCACGGAATCACATCATGGCTCAAAATCCTTTGGGATTGCTGAGTACGGCTCGGTTGTTCTTCCGCCTCCGTGCCCCTGAACTGCAACCCTCAGCTTATCCCAGAAATCATCACTGTTTGTCCCTAAGGGCACATGTTCCATCTTATCCTTTGCTGCTATTCCAGTCCCAAATCCCATGTGTACAACACAGCAAGTTCTTGTCCTGACGGTGTTTTTCATTTTGTGCTATCTCCAAACTCCGTTAGCACAGTCCTCCTCCCCAGGGCCATTCCCAGGAATATTGCACAAGATAGTATCAAGACCAGTCTTTGGGGAATGCTCTGGGTAACCTCCTTCCAATGGGATGTCCTCCCTGTTAATGCAATCTGTTTTCATTTCCACCTGTGGCTCGTTCCTTATCAACCTTTCAGGTTTCCTACTAATCTCCACCGCCTCCCTTTTCCCTGATAATTTCCCATGTGGGGCTATATCAAATGCTTCACTGAAGTCCATAAAGATGAGACCTATTGCATTTTCTTTGTCAAGAAAATCAGTTAAACTATCAGAAAAAAAGATCAGGCTAGCTTGGCACGTGATGGCATTGGACAGGAAAAAAAAGATTGGTACGTTATTCTATTTTCCATTTATATCCTCTTTTGAAAATTATTTGATTAATTAAATGAAAGCTTTTGCTCGCTGGTTTTCCTCCAAATATCACCTGAAACCTTTTACACTGTTGAGATCAGACAGCTGGGACATTTTCCATCCCCTTGTCCCCCACTCTCAGTGCAGGTTCTGTGTGTGCTGTTCTCCCAACAGACACTGCTGTCTCATGCACAGATGTATTAACCCTTCCTGATCTGAGCACCCTGAATCTTGCTTTTACTTGAGACCAGGTAAATTCTCACAGCTTGATTCCCATAGCCATCCAGCCTCTGTCCCACACTTTTCTTCAAAACCGAGACACAGGCACTCATTTTTGGGGTCATACTTAGATTATTTCTACACAACCCTCTCTGTATAGTCCTAATTTCTTATTCTGTCTTCTTACCTCTGGAAAGCTTTGGTATCTCTTTTAATTTTCCTTGAAAAGTCTATTTTGGCTGAGGGTTTGTTCACCTAGGTTATCCTTACACTTTCTGAATTCCTTCAAGTCCCTAACCATATCTTTAGGACCTCAGAGTTTATGAAAACAACTTATGCATCCTCTGTCTGTGCATCTGTTCCCATCTATAAGGCAACTGAGTTCATTCATTCCTAAAACCATCTGCCTCATCTGCTAAGCCCCTCCGTGTATATGGGAGAGTGGAATCAGCCTCTGTGCCTGGTACCATGGAACTGAAGTGGAATAAGGGGTGCAGGAACAGGACCACAGCCCTAACACAGGTTCTGCTGCTTGCCCAAGGTGTCATGGACTTTCCCAACCATTTTAAGACAGTTTTAGTACTATTTTCAAGGTGGGCCCACGAAGTCAGGCAATAATTTACTTGGGTTTGTTCCAAAGCAGTTCTTCCTAAAATCCATTGTATTGATGAAACTCACAGGCTGTTCGGTAAAAAAAAAAAAAAGGCAGTATTTTCAGTCCAAGTTTTAATACTGGTTTGAAGTAGCATTAGGAAAAGAGAAGGAAGGAAAAAAAATTAGCCCATCCACCCAAACCGCTGTAACACTACAACAAACACAGATCTGTCACTGCTGAGAACAGAATAATGAAGAGTAGCCAGGATTGCACAACTACAAAAGATTTCATTCTCTAATTGTCAAAAAGCATTAAAGATCAACTATTTATTGTGTAGGAGAGGAAGGGAGAACAGACTTCAGTGCCTCCCTTCACCAGAGGTTGTCCCTAATTGTCATGCATGGATTGCAACCAGAGGTTACTGAGCGAAATTTGTTTGCATTTATTAATCAAAAGGAGTCAAAGGCACACAAAGATATCATCAAGGCTCCCTTGTGCTTGGGGAGGCTGACAACTAAAATTCTTGATGAAGTGTTTGCAGAATGTTTGCAATCTGTTCACAGCCTTTTTACTTTGCAGGTGCAAACCTTTCTATCTGTTACATCAAAGAAACAATTGAAAATTAAACATAGTAAACATCTCCGTACAGGTTTTAATCTCCCATTTCTACAGGACAAAGGGAGTGGTATAATTAATTTCAAAGCAATGTTTGAGTTCTTTCAATATTCATTTGGGCACATTAGCATGTCATTAGCTGTGTTTTAAACACTGATCCTTATTTCCTTCTCCCACACACCTTTCTTTTAGCCCCTTTGTTAAAATAAGTAAATAAATAAATAAACGGGAAAGTTGTACTTCCTGGGAGATGTCTTTAATGCTAAAGCATCCATGCATAGATAATGATCTTGCTCAATGAAATAGATTGGGGGAATAATGTATGGCTTTTGAGGTAAAGCAGAGGCAGCAGAAAATAGATGAAGAGAAATAATTCTTTTCAGTGATGTTAAGAACGTGCAGGGGCAAAGACACTCTCACTGAGTTTTGCTATCATGCCTCTTGAATAATGTATTTTATTATATCCATTGTGGTTATCTTTTAATATGTTAATAACACTTCTAACACTCTTCCCCCCCTTGTTCTTTTATGTAGTTTTAAAACTCTTGCTTTTATTAAGATGTAACAAATGGAGATGCAATCAATAGATACTTATTCTGTTGGTGACTAACTAGTAAAAGGATTTTCTTGTAAGTTTAATTTTAAACACAGGTCTGTTTGAACAATGTCTACAGGGTAATTTCAGCCATCTATCTGCAGCATTTCCTGTAGCATTTCCGAGCTAACTCCTAATAACATCCTCCCCCTTAGGTATATTAATTTTATACATCCTGAACAGGAGATTGAACAGTCCTTAAACAGCCACACAAGGTCACTGACACTCACAAAAATAGAACCTTTTATTGTGCTTTTATCAAGCCACGCTGGCGTTTATATTACCCTGTGTGGGCCTGAACAGCACGGATATTTGCTGGAGTTTAATATACAATTGTTTTCAAGAACCATTCAGCTCAATTTGTATTGAAAATATTACTTGGGAAACAATGAGCCTTTCAGACGTTTCTGGCTGTCAGTCAGCCAAAGCAGTAATTTCAGTGTTTGTAGTGAGGTATGAAAAGGGCCATAAATGTACCCAGGCTGCCAATCACAGGGGAAGGGCAGCAAATCCCAAGATGTCCAGTCTAACAAGGATCACTGATGTCCTTCTTCTGCCGTGGGCAACACCACCCTGAAGCACCTAAGCTGATGATCCACTGATGATCCGTCCAGCCCTCGTGGGCAGTAGGTCATCCTGCACAAAGCCCAGTACAAGGGCCGCCTTTCCTCCTGTAAATGTAGTGGCAATTCCTCTGAGGGACACGGTCTCATGCCAAGCTGGACAGGCAACACTTCCACGCCTCTGCTCACCCACCTGCCTGCGCTGAGAACCAGCCTGGGCTTTGAATCTCCACAAAATCATGGAATGCTTTGGGTTAAAAGGGAATTTTAAAGGTCGTAAAGTACAACCCCCCTGCCATGGCAGGGACACCTTCCACAAGACCAGGTTGCTCCAAGCCCCGTCCAACCTGGCCTTGAACAATTCCAGGGATGGGGTGTCCACCACCTCTCCAGGCAACTTGTGCCAGTCTTCTGCCACTCTTATTGTAAAAAATTCCTTCCTTTTGTCTGATCTAAATTGCCCCTCCTTCTGTTTGAAACCATCACCCCTTGTCCTACTGCTAAAAAGTCTTCCTTACAGGCCCCCTTCAAGTACTGGAAGGCTGCAGGTGGTGGCTGCCCCATCCCTGGAAGTTTCAAGGCCACACTGGAGGGGGCTTGGAGCAACCTGGTCTAGTGGAAGGTGTCCCTGCCCATGGCAGGGGGTGGAAGAAGATTAGCCTTAAGGTCCCTTCCAACTCAAACCATTCCATGATTCTATAAGGTCTCCTGGACACTTCCCCGGGTGATTAGAACTGGGCCTGGCACAGAGCCAGAGCCCTTAGGACGGGGACAGCTTACAAAGTCTCCAGAAAGCTGATCCACCTGCTGCTCTCCTGCCTGCACTGGGCACACACCTTCCTTCTGCCCTCTCCAGAGGTTGCCAAGAGAAGGTCACCAGGAATGGTCCCCACCCAGCAGAAAGGATGGCTCACTAGGTCTTTATTTGTCAGCTGATTCCTTGCATGAAGAGATGGCCCATGCACCGCCAGAGACCTTCCCAGGAACACGAATGGTGGGGATGACTATCCAAGCAGCACTGACCCTGTGGCCAGAGTGCAGCCCGCAGGCAGGTGACAGAACATGTGACAGCACAGGGGACAGCACAGGCAGGGGCAGGACAGGTTAGAGACTGGCAAATAAAACTGGCAAATTTCCCCGGGGCACTCAAGGAAAGAGGTGGGTATTTCATAATTACTTAATTACCTGAACATCTCCACTCTCATCTCAGGCTTTTCAGCAAGAACAAGGAAATGCACATGAAAATGCTAATTAGGGCTGAATGGAACAAGAGGAGGGATTCAGTTATCATCTCAACTATTAGAATATTCAGCTCTCTGAGTCTTCCTGTGTGGCTCACGGGGAGGAAGGAGGGAATAAGTGTTTAACAAGACAAAAATACCTTACTGAGTATCTCTGAGTTTTGTTAAATACTCCTAAGTATTCCCATCCTTACTGACACACACGTAGGATAATTAAATGACTGAATGGTCCCCTGTCAGCCATCTTCCTATTCACCGACAGCAGCAAGAATTTTACCTCAAATATATCCATTCATAAGTGTGATGAGGACCAGCTGACTGAATACCAGGGACATCCTCACACACAGGCTGATCTGAAGTTTCACTACAGTGAATTTTTCAATATTTTTCTGCTTCTATTACAGCCTCAGAGCACCTTCAGAAGGCCACAGACCCAGGCTGTCCCTTGCAGCAGCATCATCGCAGGCAGATGCACGAAAATGAGGGCAGAATTTGCCCCCAGGTCCCTTTTCCCCTTCCAGCATCCCACATTTCTGCAGATGACCCTCACCAAGCTCCAGGCTCCAGGTGATCAAACAGCACCTTTCTCCAAAGGTTGTTCCTGTCGACAACATGAGGATGGTCCGTCTGAGAGGCTTCCTCTCCATGCAAATATTATCTCCAAAACCCAGGTCTGCATGGGGCTCCTTGGCAGATGTGCTTGTGAAGGGCAACATTCAGCAGAAAACATGCAGGAGGGTGTGAGTTTGAGCGTACGTAACGATACACAGATATCTGTATTGGTGCACACACGTTATCCAACAGAACTGAATTTTCCACTCAGGGCCAGCACACATTTCACAGACATATTTATTTCTCCTGATGTTATAGAACTTAATTACAAACCTCAGTTTTCATACAGAGTGGAAGCAAATGAAATTGTCTTTCTTTCTTTTACTTTTTACGCTCAACGGGGTGTTGCTGTGACGGAATGAAATTCAATGTGACACACTTCTGAGAGAAAGACTTGGTCCCCTCAAAATGAAAGGACTGCTCTAGGTCAGGGTTTTAATTGTGTGGGTATGCTCAAAGCCATCTCAACAAGTATTTCATGTGGCCATACTGACCCCTAATTCCAGCTATGAGGCTGTGATAAGAATCTCCCATTTTAATTTACAAAGAGAGAGGAAGAAACAAACAAAACAAACAAACGAACAAATTTGCTGCAAAGCAAATCCCTGAAGTGGGAAGCACTTCTGGAGGACCCTCAAGCAATCCCCCTCCTCTGCCTGTCAGTGGGGCAGCACCCACTGCTGCTGCTCACCCAGGGTGGGTTTGGAGGTGTGATGTCCTGGGCTGGGACTGGGATCAAGATCACAGTTTTATTGTCAATTCTGGTGCTGCCTTGTCCTATAAAACTGAGTGCAACTTGCAGTGTGAGGCTTTTGAGGTAATTCATGCTCTTTTCCTAGAATTTATTGCAAAGGTCATGTTCATCTCCCAATCTCGTGGTAGTGCTAAAGTTACTGATTAACTATCAGCCTTTCCCCACTACCTGATGTTTTACAGGCAGCAAGAGCCAGCATTGCTGTGGTTCCCTCAGCCTGCTGCTCTCAGCTCCAGGTCCCTCCACCAGAGAGGGGCACAAAGCAGTGGGGCACAGCAAGGCCAAGCTGACCCGACAGCCCATCCCACCACTGCACCGTGGGGGACGTCCAGGACTTGCTCCCCCTTTTCCTTCACAATCCAGCAAACCGTCAAGGCTCAAGATGAGAGCCCGTGAGTGGCAGAGGCAGCACCAGATAAGCAAGAAGACTGTGGCCATACCAGGTTTCTACCTCTGCGGTCATCTGCTGTCATCTGGCTCTGCCACTGGGCCTGGCTGCACACTCACACTCGAAGCCAGATCCCCCAAAGAGTACAGCCACATCCCTATCCCATCTGTCTCCTGGATAACAACACAGGGAGCTGTTCCTGCCACTCTCCAGAAAGCCTTTGTAACACATCCCTGAGCTGAGCCTCCTTCCCCAGTTCTGAAATTTCCAGCCTCTTTCAAACTTTCTTCTCCTTCCTTCCTTTTCCTGGTTTCCCACTAAACACACATGAACCAGACTGTCCCTGTTCCAGTTTACACCACCACCACCATCTCCAGGTTCCAAATACCTCCCCCAGCATCCCTGTGCCTGGCAGCTCCTCCCACCAAACAGGCAAATTCAGATAATGCAGCCAATTACCAGCTGCTTTGTTCTCTCCCCAAAAGCTCCATTTCAGCATGTTATTCCATTCTGATTCACCTATCAGTCTCCAATGACTTTGATTACTCATCTGAAGAACAATAAAATAGCTTCTTATCAAGGCTTTAAAAAATAATATATCCTGACATGGTTATTTGAGATTGAAAAGTTGAGGGTGTGGGGGCAGAAATAATTATTTTCAAAAGGAACAGAGTGAAGTCTCTCACTACACAGAAACAAGAGAAACAAGAGCTACTCCAGAAGGAAAATATAATTGAGACTGAGTTTACAGGGACCACAGGTTTGTAACTGTAATTAAAATCCAAAACCCCCCATCTGATAATAACTAAACTCAGTGACACTGCACAGCAATTAAACCCAATCTATTGAGGGATGAATCCATGGAAGTGCAATAACATGGTACAAGTTTATAGGATGGGACATAGACCTAATTAACCCAAGCAGTACAGGCAACCCAGTCTTGAAAGCAAAACATTCCCACCTGCTTGTTCCTCAAGTCCCAGAAACATTCCCAGGGCCCAAAACACCGGAGAAGAAATTCCTCAGGTGTCGTGGCACATCTATGACAGTAGGAAGGGAAATGATGAAAACCTTGAAGCCAGTCTGCTTTTGGTGTTAACACAAAGCAGGGACGACATCTCTGAAGACATCAGTCTGTAAAAACCATCCTTACAGTAAATGATTTCTTTCTAATAGCAGATCTACAGGTAATACACTCTCAGTTTAAAGCCATTTCCCCTTTTCCCATCACTCCACGTCCTTGTCAAAAGCCCCTCTCCAGCTCTCATATTTTTATTTTGTTTTTTTGGGGAGAAGACAATCTCTTATAGTCTGGGGAAGAAGCTGAAACCAGAAGAAGTTTGGAAACAATACCTACACTTGGATAAATCTTTTAAACCTTTTAAACAAATCCTCAGGTCCCTTATTTATTACCACAGAGCTTGCAGAGATAACTCACGTGGCCACCAGCCCCAGAGGAGATGGTTCCTCACTCCGAAGTGTGTCCATCACTGATTTTTCAAGGAGCTGCTGAGCCAAGGGGCTGGTTATGATGGGCTGTTATTTACAGCAGAGCAGTCGCCACATAAACCCCATGGTGGGACTGCATTGTTTGTTTGTTAAGTGGCTCTTCGGGAAGTGCTCTGACATCCAGCATGAGGAAGGACGTGAATAAATGACAACACAATGCGTATGGAAGGGGAGCACAATGGAAGGAGTTTGTAGTTTATTTCCGTGAGTCAATAACTATTCTTTTAGTTGTAATTTTTAGTCTCTATTATTCCAAGATACAGTTATTTGTAAGTGGGTGAGTGGGCCTCACGTACCATAATGCAGTGATGCTGCCACATTGTTGCGCTATTAATCAGAGGATCTAATTTTATGTGTAGTCCAAACATCAACAAATCTTTTTTAAAGGTATCGACTTTATTGATTTTAAGACGTATTGTAGCTCCTGGGGCAAAGACAGAGGAAAGTTCTGCACAGAGGTTGTGCAGCAAAGAAACAGATGTAATTACCACCACCTTGTGTTTACAGCGTTTGTTGGCTGTGCAGGAGCACCGTGGGAAGCCAGGAGCTCTCCCAGAGAATCCCACAGAAGCCGATTAGAGCTGGCTAAAGGCAACATTCAAGAAATACTCATTATTCTACCTGTTAAAGAATGAAATCAGCAAGCGTGGAGCATGTGGGATGGGGCTTGAAGCAATGACTTTGATTATTTGGATTAGCAGAGACTTCAGGAGCAACCCAGGATCTGTCATCCAACATGAGTCTGAATTCCCATCTGTGACCATGCGGAACATATGGCTTTTTTTTTTTCTTTTTTTTCCTTTTCCTTTTTTCTTTAATTTTTAGACCATTATCTTCTTCAGGCAAACACTTACTTGTAAGATGTGTCACACTGGGACTCCAGCCTGTTTGGTGTGCCCAGGGATCAGTGTGAACACCAGCTAAAACACAACAAATCGATCTTCCCTTAAATTTTGATTTAAAAATCTTCTTTCTTAAATATATGCAAAAATCATCCGTGTCTAAATGGATAGGTCAGGACAAAAGGTATTCCCTACTTTTCTGCAGAAGATGAAGTGAAACCAAAGAAGAGAATTATTTCATAAAGTCCATAAGTTGAGGGCCATAGTAAAAACCCCCAAAGTCTCTCTGTTTCTGCAGATTGACCCTTCTAGCTGAGCTCAAGCACCCCAGGTGGAAGGGCTGACAGTAGAAGGGATAAAGGGAGAGCACAGACTTTCTGAGACATCTTCTGACCCTCTGTTAACATAATCAATCTTTATGTATTTGCACAGAGGTAGGCTGTATCTCCCAGGCAAACATGGTACCATCACACCATAAAGCCACCCACACTTTCTCCACGTGTTTTCTACAGTGTGGAACCCCATAGGATGGACTATCCAGCCAGAAATGCTCCAGAGCTTTCCTGTGAGGACACTGACCTGAGAGTTGTCGGTTCTAATTCAGTTCATCAGACTGCTTGAGTTGGTATCTCTGATTTCTGAAACAAGAGTCTTCACTTGGAGGCCTTTGGATGATCCAATTTCTGCCATGAGGGATCTTCCCATCAAAGACTGATGGGTTAGAGGAAACCGCTGTTACCACTCCTTGATATCTATTCTCTTTGATTTGGCAGTTGTCCCACATCAAGTTCAGACATTTTATTTAATAGTGAACTACTTCCAGTTTTGACCCAAAAAGTATTTCAGATTCTTTTGGTTTTTATTTCCGTGAGAAAACATTTTCAGTTCAGACTGGAAAGGATCATTAGAATAAGTAACTGCATTTTTATTCATTTGCTGAACTGGCAAACACATTTTTCACACTCTTCTCCTGCAGTGCTGCCAGCAGGACACACCAGCACTCTGCCATGCTCTGCTATTACCTCCCCAGACAAACAGGCTTTTCTCCCTAAAATGCTCTCCTCTCTATCAGAGGCCAAAACTCCTTTATCTCATAAATATTAGGAAGGCTTCATGGAACTATGAGTAAAGATGATAATAGAATGAACTTCAGGAGGAACATGAGGAGTATTACAGAGAGAAATCTCCTTAACTTTATTAAAGGAAATCACTGGCAATAGATTTTAAGCATTAATCCTTCTTGCTGTTTTTTAATATTGGCAGGAACCAGTGAATACATCTTTTAGTTTGCGTGAAGACTTTCAGGGACTTCTTTCACCTACAGTGCCCTGAAACAGTTCCTGCTGTGGATCCCCTCTGGTCTTTCCAAACAAACTGCTCCGTTCTGACTGTGCTGCTACAAGGTACCACAAGATGGTAAATCACAGGAGCAACTTAAGTGTTGGTTTTTTGTTTTTTTTTTTTTAATTAAAAACTACACAGACTTAAATGCAACCAAAAACGCCAAAGCTTCTCAGGATTCATTTTAAAAGGGTATTTCTGTCTGGGAGACTTCAAGGACTGCTCCAAATCACAGTCCTGGCACATAACGACAGGACAAAGGGAAATGGCTTCAAATTGACAGAGAGGAGGTTTAGTTTGGATATTGGGAAGAAATTCTTCTCTGTGAGTGAGGTGAGGCCCTGGCACATGTTGCCCAGAGAAGGTGTGGCTGCCCCATCCCTGGAAGTGTCCAAGGGCAGGTTGGATGGGGCTTGGAGCAACCTGGGACAGTGGAAGGTGTCCCTGCCCATGGGTGGGAACGAGATGGTCTTTGAGGTTCTTTCCATCCCAAACCATTCTGTGATTATATGATCATACAAATGTCACCTTTCCCATCTCCTTACCCTTTCTTGGACTACCAGGCTTTCTAGACTAACTCCACTTCCACCTTACTCACACAGACCTCATCTCCCTAACACATCGTCATTTTCTTCATGTTCCCTCTTATTCCCTCACACCAAAGATAGAAAGTGAGTGTAGGGGGAGCAGAGAGTCTCCGAAAGCACTGCTACCCCAAAGACTTCCTTCACACTTTCCCTGTTACTCAGGTCTCCAGACAACACACTCCATGAGGGGGTTGCAAGGTCAGGGCCATTTCCCACCCCTCGCTGTGGCACAGGAGTTTCTGTAGCAGCATCTGTGGTGTTTTGGAGAGACTCGTGGTGGCTTGGAGCCGTACACGGAGCGGGATGAAAGACAGGCACAGAATCACAGAGGCAGGCGCTGTGCGCAACCTGCCTGGCGGAGGGATAGAACAACTGGGGTATAATAAGATTATTACAGTGCAAAGTTATTCTGTTGAGATAAGGAAGAATTTTAATGACTTTTGTGGAAGGTATCAAGCCATCGTGAGCCAATCAGCCCGACTTCCCGAGCCGGCTGATTTTGCATACGTGGGATTGCTTTGCTTAGAGGCTCCCGGACAGCTCCATGATACCGTGCGACTGAAAGGGGAGATAAATCTCTCAATCTCTTTTTTTTTTTTAATTTCAATACAATTGCCTTATTACAGCGTTATGTGAGGAATATGCATGGCACTTCCCAAGGGTTTTTGCTTCTCCCAATAGCAAATGTCTCACTCAGTGTTTGGGCAGAGCGGTTCTCTGCTAAATTGCTCACAATGCAGGCTATTATAGAATAGAGGGACCCTGTGGGTATGATTGAAATTTATATGCACAGAACAATCAAGAATGCCAAGTGCACTGGATAAACTGTAGGTAGGTGGCAGAAGGCAGATAAGCAGCCTAGGAGGTTTAAGTTACAGGATCTTAAGCCGTAGAAAGATTCATTCTATAATTTACATTACAACCAGTTTCATTTGTAGAATGAATAATGGAAAGCTCCTACAGATAAGTATTTGAGGTCCAATCCTGGGAGGTGTTGAGCACTCAGCTCCCACTGAAGTCAGTGTTCCAGGCAGGCTTTTTGAAACGTGTGTCTCTGCAGCTCGGGGGAGGTAACTTGTCGTGAACACCACTGCAGATCCTCGGGCAGGGAAACGGGGCTCTCACAGTGCGGCTCCCGCTCTCCCCGTCTGACACAGCACCCTGCTTGGAAAGAGCTCTGCACTTCGAGGTTATAAATCACCCCACGAAAAAGTACGGAGTGAATGATTTATTTACTGCAAAAACACCAATCAAAACATTTAAGTGTTGCTACAGGAAACTATCCATTTTCCTTTTGCTGAGTAGTCAGGCAAAGATTGATGTGTATTCGGATTCATACACAAATACCTCTGTTCAAGTCTGACCAACTCCAAACCAGCAAATCTCCAGCCTTGTCTCCTTTCCTTGATCTCAGACCTTCACAGGACAACAGCAGTGAAAAAGTGATGCACCACGGGCAGTGTCAGACTGTGACCTGCCCCACAGCCTCAGCCCTCACTGCCCCATCTTCTGTGACCAGGGGCAATGCCTGTGGGCTCACAGGCAGCACTGCCCCACGTGTCAGTGGGGCTCTGGGCTGAGCATGGCATGAGGTCCTGCCTCCTCAAAAAAATTATTCTGACTCATTGCACGTTTTTTTCAGGGACTTAAACTGATAAACCCCTATTTTCATACAGCTTCGATATTTTCCTGATGACTTAACTGTCCCAAAAGCATCTCCAACTAAAAGAAAGTATCCAGAATTATTAGCTACTAAAGATGAAAGAAAGTCAGCATTGAGTTGTAAGAATCTCCTCAAGGTACAATAATTTTATTTACAGTTGAGTCTTACCATAATTTTATTTAGAGTTCTGCTTTATGCAATCCACCAGTTTTGAGGAAATGGGTTTCCAGTTTTGCAGCTTTGGGTTAGATTTTGACCCATATGTTACTAAATAAAGCTGAGAAATATGCACAAGCAGGGTATGAGAAATTTAATGCGCTCTTAACAAATAATTATTAATTTAATGATGTCACTTGAACGAAACATTGGTGTTGCTTCCAAGTGTGCATTAGCACAATAAAAAATGCTTGAGAGATACCAAAACTCCCGCAGCACAATGCATTACACATCCTGTGCTTAACATTTACCCCGTGAAACAGCCGGAGATATTTGGGGGGGGGGCGGAAAAAAAAATCCCGATTCTGTTTAAATCACGAAGCTGAAATTACACTCTCCCATCTGGGAGCTCCAGCAGCCCCTGGGAAGGGGTATGTGGGGCAGAAGGGCCCGTGTAAAAACTTGTGCTGGGCAGAACAAAGGCGGCGGGAGCTGCGCTGGGAGCGAGCGGCAGCCACAGCGCCGGGAGAGCGCGAGCACAGTCCATAAAGCCACAATGAATGGTAATGACAGGCAATAAAATACCCTTTTAAAAATCCAGTAAAGGATAAAGACTGTAGGCTGCAGCATTGACTGGCAATGCTGCGGCTGCAAAACATCAGCAGATTAGCATAAAGCATGGCAAGAAAGTACAACTAAAAATTATTCAGTCGTACCGAATGCTTGCAGGGAATCTAGGCCAAGCAAGCAATCAAAATCAAACAGAAACAAGGTATATGTAGTCCCGCAGTAAAAAGATTGAGCAACTGTACATTGCCAAGACATTTTAATACTCCTTTAGCCCACAGTTTTTGAAAGCCATTAATAGAGCTATAAAAAGTGCGGAAAGCTGCACAATGCAGTTCAGCCCAACACAGGGGTGTAATTCTACACCGACACGGCACCAGTGTTAATATAATCTCTCTCATGTTACACAAGAAGCCCAGCAAGAGCATCATAAAATGCAATATGTGTTTTCTCTACAAGCTTAAGTGTCTTTTAGCATAATTATTCCTGATGCTTCAGTCAAGGGAAGGAACGCTACCAATCTAAGCAGCAAGAAGGTATTTATTTGCCCTTGAGGTGCAATTACATTCTGGAAAATGGCTCTTTTTTAATTCAATGATCTACTGCTTTTGCTTGTTAGGGGTCATACACTGCTAAGACCACAGTCCTTGGAACTATGTGTCTGCTCCTTAAAAAGCTCAAGTTCTGTACGCCGAGGTTTGTTTGTTTAACCCTCCTGCTTTTTCTCTGGGTGGTTGTTTGTTCGGTTTTTTTATCAGTTCCTGCAGCTCTGGGAGAGTGAGCAATATCTGTTGTGGCACATGGAAAATCATCAAATCATAATTTAAAATTCCAAACATTAAATCTTTGTGCTGAGGATGCTCAAGGCAAAAAGGCCACCAAGTGGCTTTCTCTGTTGAATTCACAGAGCTACCTGTTAAGTGAAAAAAAAAACCCAAAAAACCCCAAACCAACCTTTTATTTAAATTTTAATTTCAGCAGATTTGCAGACATCAAGATTCATTCCAGGGAATCTTCCTAAGGAGAGACAAATCTTCCTGTGCAGTATCTGCCATGAGCCTGGCACCCTTGGGACACATCTCCTGTCAGCCAGGCAACACCACTGCCCAAGGGTGACAGTTCTCTCTCCCTGGGAACAGCCACCAATCTTACCAAAACAGCAAGTTTTAGTAAAAAACATTCTTCTGCACAGCTGGGAGCCTTGGGAATGAAGCCCCAGCCCCCACAGACATGGAGAGGGAAAGAGCCCCTTAATTTGAGCCTTCTCCTTGGTGTTGACTTGCCCAATGGAGGAGTCTGGGGCGACCAGGCCCTACAGGGTTGTCAGCATTCCATGGCCCAAGTGTAATAAATTCTACTAATACAGGGTAAGGAATACTAGAAACCAGCACTTTTTGACTTCAGAAGAAAACCAAATGACATTAAACAGTATTGCAAATCTGAATTCACAGTAACCACTAATCACCCCAAATCATAAAGTCTAAAACAGGCCACAGAAGACATGCCTGAAGAAAAAAAATCTCTTAATGCAGTGACCTGTCAAAGGGTGAAATTCATGAGTGGAAACTGCAATCTCTGTGCACACCTCTCTGTGGATGGGTACATGAGAGTGAGGCAAAGGTGCTGGTGTCAGGTGCAAACATGAAGTTACCGAATGAGGAAAACCCTCCCAGAAAACCCTGCACAAATTCTGGTAGTTATTTAACATTTCTGACTCAGGTGTGTATGGCCCTACTTCCACTCCCTACCTTAAACCACATTTTCCAGTCAAACACGTTTTCTATCACAACGCAATGGTGGGGTGAGAATTCCCTGGCATTGACCCCAACTCCTCATCCAGGGAGCCCTAAGCCCCACGGATAAAGAAGATGAAGATTTCTAAGGAATAAACATCTTTTAGTGTAGCTGGAAAGATGTAGGACTTTTCCTTTCAGGATCATGTTCTTTGTGTACCACAGAACCTCAGGCGTGTAAAATCCATGACTATAACAAATACACGGCAAGAGCTGCTTTTATTAAATGATTAAATGTTTCAGCTTCTCCCCTGAAACTGTGTGCTTCAGCAAGAGGATTTTGGAGGAACATATGCAAATGGAAATAATATTAAAATAATTCCTTAGTCTCCTGCAACCTCGTGTAGTGATTTAGTACTATTAAACAGCAAACCCTTTTTTTCATTTAAATATTTATCTTCAGTCTTTCTCAAGGAAAAAAATTAAAAGCCACCTGCACTTGATTCTCTGATTTTACACAACGGGGTAAAAATCATTGTGCACTAAGCAAAGAAACTTGTACCTCCCAGCTAGAGCCGAAGCCTTTGCAGAACAGATGGATCTGGTCCAAGGAGCTGTGGGCAGGAAAGGATGGAAGCAGAGTTCTCTTGGTGGGTCTCCAACTGCCCCATGGCTTGGCCTTGTGGAAAAGGCATACACTTTTCAGGATCTCTGGGAAGCGCAAAGGGCACTTCACCGGAGTGCTGGGGGTTGGGAAGGGCCTTCAACAGGTCTCGCTGTGCGTTCCTTGAGTCTGAGCACAGGCTGAAATGAGCCCAAACCTCAACCTCCCCCGCCAGGCTGACACCCAAGTGGTGAGCCTGGCACTCCTGGCTGTGCTTTGAATCTCTGTGTTGGTGCCTCCCCCCAGCTGGCTCTTCTTACCAGCCAGGGCAGCTCTGGGCACCCCAAAACACTTTTCCCTTTGGCTTGCAGGGCTTGGTTGGAATAAACGTGGGCACAGCAAAAAATACACGTGCTCCTTAACCCGGTTTCGAGGAGCAACTCGGCACCACCTTCAAAAAACCTCCACTTGGCAGCCACAGCTATTCCCAAACCTTGGGTAATGGTCAGGAGAAAAGAGTTTTTCACAGCAAAGCGGGAGTAAGGGCGGTCAAAAGAAGGCATCCAGGCTGTTAGGCTTGAGTGGCACGTGGATAATGGGCAGGAGGGCGAGCGGAGAACTCTGTGTCCTTCCCTGACACCAACTGTTCGCGTCTGTGCAGCACTTCAGCGATGCACTTAGTTCATGCTTTACCTTAAAGTGCCCTGTTTGAACTGAGAGGAAACGTGCAGCAGCTTTCATGCCCCTGCTGTGTGACTGTGGGCAAGAGCAGCCTTTGAAATGGCAGTCCCTGAAAGCAAGGAATGTTGGGTTTGTGTGGAAAGGCTCTCTGGCACAGCACCGACGATTAGCGACAGAATTACAGAGAAGTAAAAGAGGGAACTAAGTTATCTCTTCACAAACACCTTCCTACTCTTACCTCTTGCAATATGGACACGTAGCTGTGTCTAGAAATGAAATCTGGGGCGGGGGGTGTTGGTCACAAAAGGAAGTTTTAATAACGCAAACCTTGGACACAAAAACTTGTAATTTTGCTGGGTTTTGCATGCACATGGAGTTGTGGCCATGGTTATGAACACATTTACACAATTTCCAAGAAAACAAAGAAGTTGGGGACTGAAAAAAGAACCCGCTCCTTTTGACCATTCAAGGTCTATGAATGAACTTGGGAATTTGCACTCTACCTTATTCATTAAAATAGAAACTGCCATCACTTTAATGAGCAGCCTGAGGGTGGACAAAGTGCCTTGAATAGCTACGCACCATAGAGGACTTGGCATCCTCGCTGAAACATAATGTGGGATTGCAATTGTGGGATTTTTCCACTGAATACGAAGTGATCAAAGATAACACTGCCCCAAAAAGAATTAAAACAGTGCAACATTGCATCAAGTTACAGCCAATGTCAATCATTACATGCCTGAGTGCACAGGATCTTTTAAATAATGTTATAGACATGCTGTGGCATTCAAAATATTCACTGAATTTCAAATTAAAATGCAAAAGCATGTTCCCCGCTCATCTGACCAGAATAGTGAACTCCAGGCACATCTTTCCAAATATTGCTCTAATGCCACATCATTTACCGTCAGCTGGAGGACAGGCTCATTTTATGCAGAGCTGGATGATGGGAGCACTGTCACATTAAATGGATTCCGAAAAGTTACCTTCGGCTTCGGTCCTGGGAGATGAGAAATTAGCGAAGATGGAGCTACAAAAGATTGGGGAAGGAGAGGACTAATTGCAGACTGATCACCTTTCCTACTGTGAAAGAGAAAACCCTTTGCACAATGCAGAACTTGAACTCAACATTGTGTAGAGGAGAGCTTCTGGCATAGAATTCCAGCCTGAGTTGCTCGCTGGAAAAAGTGTTGCTTTATTTACATGCTAAAGGAACCACCTCCTCGCTTTGGGCTGCTGATAAGCTGCCGTGGTGTGGAAGAAAAAGAAAGGGAACAGTACACCATTCTGGAAAAGGAGAGGGTGGGAGGGAGTGGAGTAAAGGCACACATCAAAGGAAATATTTATAATATGCCACCGCAGAAGGGGAGAATGCAGAAGTCTTTTGCAAACATAACAGGGAGCTCAAAGTAATTTCAATTTCTAGAAAGGTCAGGGAGGAAACAGAGGAGAAGAACTTTACTCCAAGCCCAAAAATAGAGATAGAAATATTGGAGCATTTAACCTAAAAACCTCCATAAAAACAACATGAAATTCAGTCTTTGGGTGGAAAGAAAAAAATCACCCTTAGTACAGTCTGTAGAAAGCAACCGAGAACATGATGATATAGGGAGTGTACAATTGCAATTAAGTGGAGGATGGAACGAGCAAATTTAGATCCAACAAAAACATGATCAACAGAAGTGATGGGAACAAGTACACATCACATCACCCACTACCATGTTCATTCTGCACAAACTGATCTCATTTGGCTCTGATTCCCAACACTGCAAGCTCATGGATTTGCACAAAGTGCAGACTAACCCAGGATCTGGCTCAGAATCTGACAGAAATTATCTAAATTTTGAATAAGTTCACGGCAGTTAAGGCCAGGTTCTCATGCTGGAGCTCCCAGCAAGCTCTGATGGCCAGGAGCCAACCTGAGGATCCCACCACCTGACTCCAAGAACCTTCTACCATCTCCCGAGCATGGAATCATTACCTTTCCTCTTCAACACCCAAACTGCTTTCAAATCAATGAGTAATATGCAGCCTGATTTTGCTAAATGAATTGTCATTACAGTAATTCACACCTATAGCTCGTGCCCTTTTGTGGGAGGTTTTTGCTGTGTATCATCCCTGCAGATCTAAGGTTTGAGAACAGACCTCGTGGAACTCTGATAGATCAGCTCTTACGTGACAGTTTGGGTATAGTTTTTAATTATTTAATTTCATAACTTATTTTTCTATGAATACAATTGCATTTCGTTGCAAAGGCTGATGGCTCAATGTCTAGAATCTGTCTGAATTTTCTCTTTCTTTTAATTGTTTGTATGACAAGGTTTATTTCATAATATTTCATGTAATGAAAAGTATACCACAGGCTTACAGGATTTAATTTAGGGCAAATGCTTAATTTAACATTCTTATAAATAAAAAATGGAGCAATAGGAACAAAAGGGTTTTAAATGAGCAAACTGTAGAACTGCTTTTTGAAGTGGCAAAGAAGTGTTGTCTAATGAGCTGAGCACTGGACTGGGAGCTAGAATCCTTCAAGATCTATTCCAGATTAGACACTGCTTGAGCCTGTTGTCTCAAGTGAACTATCAAACTCATCTGAGGCCGTCCAGTCCTCTGCTTGACTGTGCTTAAAAGACCAAAATTTGCCCTGTGTTTTGATCATCTCACCAGCTTTATCCCCCATTTCCCACCAACACTATTGTCAGCCTCAAAAGAACGGAAAATATAATGGGTTGGATCTTCAGCTACCACTTTCACTTAAGCACAGCCTGAGCATTACTCGGTCCTCTGTTCCCACGGCTGGGATCACCCTGTTTGCACACTCACTAGGGAACACCAAACCTCATGGATATTAGACCTACCTCACGTAGGTCCTTGCAGGGCAGCGCCACACTGGTTTTGGAGCTAAATTGGGCCGGGTCTATATCCTGCACCAAGGCTTGCCACTCACAGACAGCCATTTAGGGACAAGATTCCCCAAAAGCCCTAAATGCTTTGAAAAGTGTACACTGCCATCTTCCCAGTCACCACTGGAAATCTCAGCTGGACAGTGACTGCCACACCTGAAGAAACGCGGAGAAATATCAAAATACAGAGAGGAGGAGCAACAGCAAGCAGAGCTGAATGCAGGGAAGCACAAGCAGGAACAAAATAAACTCAAAGACTGGGTTGTTATTAGAAAGATTATCAAGGTTTTGGGAGCAGTGTGGCAGTCTGCTCCTCTCTCCTTTCAATTAGAGGTTACATGCACCGGCAGGGATTTGGTGGAGTTGGAAGATGTGGCCTCTCAAAGAAACAAGATGCTGCCAAGGAGCTGCTTGGCAATGCCTTGCTGCTATGGCAGAGAAGGGCTGCCCATCCCACTTCAGTCCCAAATTCAGGTGGGCTGTTGTCTGCAGCTCCCCCAGATGCTGCAGCTCCAAAACCTCAGCCTGTGTGGACCTGCTGCCCATCACTCACCCCCACCCACCGTCCCTCTCAGAACCTGCACCATGGGCTGCCAACCCTCCTGTTAAAGGATGATCAAGTCACCAAAACAGTGCTAAAACACAGGGAAAAAATCCTGCAACCACAAAGTCACGAAAAATAGACATTCCCCTACACATTCACAAAGAAAGAAGCAAATTCAGTTTTTAAGATCCACAAAACTGAAGATTCCCAGTTGTGTGCAGAGGATTTCTGAGGAGGTTCCTTGATCACTACCTGTGGAGAAGAGGAGAATGTTGCAGAAACAGCTGGAGGGTGATGGAAAAGCTTTCTGGACCCTAAAGCTTTCCTTTTGCTCTTCCTTTGAAAGAGTAAACACAGGTCATATTCAGTCAGAAGTTATTTTTAATTTTTTTTAATCTATATCAAGAAGAATAAATTCTACAAACAAAGCAACATGAGTTTTTTTATTTTATTTTTGTTTATTAAACAATGGGGTTTATTTTTAAGTATGTATATGACTACTACACCTCAGGTCACAATTTAATCTCTCTTTAATTTAATGCCCAATTTAATCTCAATAGGACAACTAACAATTAAGGCAATGCATGTGGAGCCACTGACTGTTTGATTGTATTGGTCCCATATCGATGTTGGATACAGGACTGTTTTCCTGTAGATCATAAAACTTCAGAGCCAAAGATTGCACAGTTCAGAGAAATGTCTCCTGTTCTCAGCAGCTTTCAGGATTGGGACTTTAATGAGCCATGACTGGCTCACACCCATGCAAGTGTTGCAAAACCCCTATAGTTTTAAAGCTCTACTTAATTAGCTGAATGTTCTGGAGTGGACTTTTTCAATTGCAGTACCTCAGGTCTGACACTCTCTTTTCTATATTTAAATCTCTGTCCAAAAAGCAGAGATAAGGAATAAAACCTTTATACAAGGTATTTATTCCTTTATATAAAGGAATAAAACCTTTATACAAATTGATCTTGCACAAACTTTGCATTTTTGTGCCATACTCCTAACGTGGGTCAGAGGACCCAAACATCAGTGAGCACCATCCAAGCCTTGCAGAACACGGGAACAGCCACCTGGGCTCAGACCTCGAGTCCATCATTTACTTGCTCTGCTTCCTTCTCTTAGTTGCTCTGCCTGGAGACAAGAAGGCTTTTGGGAGACCTTAGAGACCCTTCCAATTCCTAAAGAGGGCTTCCAAGAACGCTGGAGAGGGACTTTGGACAAGGGCATGGAGTGACAGTACAGGGGGAATGGCCTTACACTGAAGAGAGTAGATTCAAATTAGATATTAGGAAGAAATTCTTGGCTGTGAGGGTGGTGAGGCCCTGGCACAGGTTGCCCAGAGAAGCTGTGGCTGCCCCATCCCTGGAAGTGTCCAAGGCCAGGTTGGACGGGGCTTGGAGCAACCTGGGATAGTGGAAGGTGTCCCTGCCTTGGCAGGGGGTTGGAACAAGATGAGTTTTAAGATCCATTCAAACCCAAACCATTCTGTGATTTTGTGGAATCCACCATTTCAAACAGTGTAGGTGAGGAAGACCCTCTTACCCAGGTCATGCATTGTAAAGGTGGGAAAGCCACACTTTGTACAAAAGCAATCATGAGCTCTGCTCTGCCTTAGCCACATTCACAGATTTCTATTTTCATGTGTTTTATATATTTAAATCCATGCACTTGCCTTATACAACCCAACTGCTGCAGGATTATTTCTCACACACAACTTTTCCTAGGCCTTATTTGTCATGTTCCAGCATTCCAGCATTTTGAGGTACAAACCTTAAAACTGAAATAAAATTACATTGCCTTTTAAAAAAAATTACACCCCAAGTGATTTTATATAGTAAACTATTTATTTTAAAACAAGATTAAATATTGTGCCCCGCTGAAATATTTTCTCTTAGCAGAGAGCACTCAGATGGAAAATTTCATACATTTCAACTGATTTTTTGCCTGAATGGTTTTCACATATTTTTCGAAAAACCTAGTTGTGTCAAATGATTTATTCTCCTCTAACAATACGGTACAAGTAGCTCGGAAGATGCAAGTGCTGAAATGGTTGACGGCAGTTGGCCAATTAAGTGCTCTACAGTATTCCCATTTTTTTTTTTGTGCTTGCACATACTAATCCTTTTCTTAATGTATTGAGGTTCCATCCAGCAGAAAGAATGAGCTAACTGCAAGGCATGCCACATGAGGAGCTTGGAAATGTACGGCGACACGCTCGTATCCAGGGGAGGTTTAGCCAAGTGTGAAGTAGAAAACACATCTGAGAAGCAGCAAAAGCAGAGGGAAGGGAAGGAAACCTGGCTGGAGCTGTGGGTGTCCCAGGAAGCAGGGGCAGGTGCTGCCTGTCTCGGGAGCTGCAGGAGGGCTCTGGGCACGGAGGAGCCCAGCCGGGAAAGGTGCATTCCTGGCGCTGTCTCGTCGGATAACGAGGGGTGGCCCACGGGAAGTCTGGGCACATCATTAGAAGAGGTGGATAATGGAGCTGCCACGGCTCTAGGCAGGGCCAGGCAGCTTCACCTGGCACAGCTGGGCCTGTTCCAGGCTCCTCCAGAGCTGCTGCTGCTGCTGCCTCATTTATCTCCAGCTCATAAGCAGTTGGCAGAGGGAACAGACAAACCTCTTCTCCACAAACATTGCTCTGTCCCAAGCACAATTTCTTTTCCCGTGGGAAAAAAAAAGGACAATCTAAAATGTGGTGAACTGTTCTTACCTGTACTGAAGGGGTCTCTTCTATTAAAAGCGGTAAGAAAGGTGATGTGTGGTTTAAAATACTGAACAGAAGTGGTAAGTAACATGTATGTACAATATTAAGCAGTGATAGTAGCAGAATTTTGTAAGCATTTTGTCTGCTAAAAGAAAAGAAAATCCAGTTTGACATGGGATTTTTTCAAAATCTTAAATGTGCTTAATTAAAATAAAATCAACTTTCCAAGTTTTCAGAAAGCTTTCCGTTGAATTGCACTCTGTTTTCCCTGCAGCCTTTTCCTCAGCATTACTGATTATCAAGTAACCCCCAAAACATTTGTCAGGTTTCTGGGAAGGGAAAATAAACCCCTAAAGTGTCAATTATAAAACCCAAACTTGGACTTCTGAACTTTCCCAACTGCTGCCCTACTCAATTCACTCATTAGGGAGGAAACACAAACACTTGTCAGGTCCAGTGAAGACACCAAATTTCTGAAGGCCAGTGAGGAAGACAGAATGCAATGAGGAATCCTGAAGTGATTTACAACCCAGAACAAATTTATTTATTGCAGATTACTTTATCTCATCCCTCTCCTGGAGAAGCTATCTCTGCCTTCAGCATCAGGTGTCGATGACAGAAGTATTACCACTACACATCAAAACTGCTATAATTTCTCTCACAGATCTGTACCAGTCACAACAGGTTGCTGTGATTTTTGCAGATAAAAACCTGCAAGAAAACTGCTTTTTTCTTGTCAGCCAGCTGGAGTAAAAACAAGTGACAGCCAGAATGAGCAGACACTCCTGGCAATTTCAGTGAGAGGCTCTTAATTACAAGTCACAAGAGTAGGGGTCATCTCCTCTGAGGACTGTACATTCAAATGCCTCCCTCTGGGTTACACCGTTTCAGGAAAATGGATTTCTGTATTTAGAACTTCAGAGAAATAAATAAATTGAGTCAGAAAACAGGGTCCCCGGACTTTTTTGATTATAAACGTTTGCAAGTTACAACTTCATCACTGACATTTTAGAAGAAGTCTGAATTGCAGCTGATCTGTGTAAAAGTTATAAGACACTTATTAGCATTTAAGGACCACACCTCGAAGAGCTGCACATCAAATGATGTCACTTCATCACTCTGCTTTGACATGAGTGCTCGTACCCCTACAGGGAAATGGCCTTCTGGCCTTGGCCGTGCTCAGCAGGCTCCCCTTTCCCGAGGGAGAGCTGGAGGGGGGGCTGAATGAGAGCCTTGCTTGCCAAGGAGGGACCAGCAGGACAATGATCTCCACCTTTGCCACCTGACTCCAGTACGAGCCAATAGAAAAGAGAGGGTCGACTGAAGGAGACGGACAATGGGATGCTCCCTTTGTTATATCCATGCTGTCACATCACATGGCATTGTCTCCACCCAGGCTGTGGCACAGCTCTTGAGATTCTCTCCTTCCAGAACCACACCACGTTCTCAAAGAGAATTAACATTCCCAGCATTGCTGGTGGACTCAGAGCACAGGCAATTCACCAGCTTGGTCCTTCTCTGAGGTGTAGCTGCTAAAATGAGGTTGTTCAACCCGGAGAAGGGAAGGTTCCAGGGAGACATTATTGCAGCCTTTCAGTAATTGAAGGGGTCTGTAAGAAAGATGGGGACAAACTTTCTGTCAGGGCTTGTTGTGACCGGACAAGGAGCAACAGTTTTAGACTAAAAGAGGGTTTAGTTTACATATGAGGAAGAAGTGTTTTACAGCAAAAGTGGTAAACTACTGGCACAGGTTGCCCAGAGACATAGTGGGCGTCCCATCCTTCGCTTAAGGCCTGGTCTAGTGGAAGGTATCCCTGCTTATTGCAGGGGGATTGGAGTAGATGAGCTTTAAAGGTCCCTTTCAACTCAAACCATATGAAAAGTGGGAACATCCATTGCAGCCCTGAGGTTGGACTGCAGTCTGAGTGAGGGCAACAGTGGGAGAAAGCCAGGAAATTTATGCTGGGACAAAACACTCCCAAGAGCAAGGAGACAAGCTTTGTGCTCAGGGGTCCAAATAAGAGCTGGGTATAAACTTCACGAGAAGAGATTTTCAATACATTCCACTCATTTTTTCCTGCTTTTGAATTGTCCACTGTCACCTCAAGTGTATTCCTTACTTGACCCATAACTGGCTTGCCAGACCAACCCATGGTTCCCTGCTTTTGGGTACAGACTTATTAGGATTCCAACTTTGCCTGAGCAGCATGATGTATGCTGCTAAATACAGGAGAGATTACAAATGCAGGCTTTGTGTATCAACCAACATACTGTTCTCCTTTTCGAAAACAATTCAGCCAAAATTACATATATGGAAAAAAACAGAGTTACTCAGGATGATTTATTAATTGTACATAACACGCCTGAAGGCAGACTGGGAATGGAATTCAGATGGATGGACACAGAGGAGGATTAAGCTGATAATGGCAATGCACGGTGCAACTTCCTAGTCACAAACACTCTCACCACATGAAATTATTTTCACAGGTGATATTTATACCAGAGCAGGAGCTGCCCCATAGTTCCTCTCTTAAGCATTACAGAAACTGAAATGCTGGTGTGATAAAACTTTCTGCAGATCTCTTTCAAAATATCAAAATTTAACAACTAAGCACCTTATCCCTAAGTCTGGTCACACAGATGCTCAAGTCATTTGGTTGCAAAACTTGCTCCTTGCTTAAGTTCTGTCACATCGGGGCTAGATCAGCCCCTTTCCATATGAAAAAGGAAAACAAGGAAGGAGCTAGGGAAGTGTGGAAAACTCCACAAGACACCATTCTTGTTACCTGAAAATAAATGCCTGTTTGTTTTTTTTTTTTTTAAAGGATTTAAAACTTTCTGTCCTAGGGCTTAATTTAGCTCATGATTTATGAGCACTGGGAAGAAGTGCTCTGGATTGGTCTGGCTTATCCATTAACTGGCTGTGTTGATGCTGCATTTTCCCTGCATTGGCCATTGCCAGAGATAGGCTGCTGGAATAAACAGGCCACGCTCTGGGCCAACAAGGTGACCCCCGTGTTTGCCCCAGGACAAGAAAATCCTCTCCCTCAAAGTTGAAGGACCAAGCAGAGGAGCAAGGGTTGGTATGAGAGCCACAAATGGCTTGGAAAGGATTTTTAATTTGCAAATAGCAGGAAATCCCAGTCACGTTCCCAAATGCACCAGCCGTCCTGGAAGCCCTGCATTAAAGCCCCTCAGCCCTCTCAGCTGGGGTAGCACCGACCTGCGAGCCTCGGAAGGGCCAGTGCAGCACTTCCCAACAGCCTTTCTCCAACAGGAATACAGACCGACCCAAGAGGAGTTTCACATCAGTAATTAAACCTGAAAAGAAACCCACTCTCTTTGACCCTCCCAGGTCCACGTGCTGGACTGTTTCCTTGCAATCACCCTATTTTGGTGAGCCAGAGGTGGGAGAACAGCTACAGATGCTGTCAGACAAAGAGCTGGTCCCCCTTGCTGTTGCAGATGGTGGAAGCAGAATCCTCTTTCTTTTCACACTATCAATTAAGCAATGTTGCCAAACCCACATCAGTTTCTCAGTCAAACATTTCATTTCTCAGCAGTCTGTGTGAAGTTTGAAAGCTACAGTATGTTCTGCCAGCGGCCTCCAGAAAGCTGCTTTGCATTGTTTTGCTTAAATGGCTACAAAAGTGCTGTCAAAGAGACACTGTCAACTGCAGCTTTTGTGTTTATGTCTTTTTACTTAGAGAAAAAGGAAGAAAAAAAAAAAAAGGAAAAAGAAACAAAACCTTTTGGAGTTGAAAGAACTGATTTCTGCTTGTTTTATCAGTCCTTTTTACATTCCTTTGGCAGACACTGGGTTTTCCTCTCTGCTATTCACAGTGCAAGCATATTCAATATTGAATAGACCTTTTTGACACTTTTGAACCTGTTCCATAAGATTCCAAATGCACTGATTCATGGGCACTTGCAAAGATCCTACGACATTAAAAAAAAAAAGTCTACCCCGACTCAGGAATTGTTTTGTATCAGGGTAATTTAAAACTTCTGCTCCTTCATCTGTGTGATATCTCAGAGCCAGCAAGAACACTTCCACAACTGATTTGCCTGTCTTACACACCAAGGGGGATACAACAGCAAATACTCACTGTCCAGAAGTCAAGAAAATCTAATTATCTAATATTATAAAGGTTTTTTCTTTTCTCTGCCAGCACAAAAATGGGGGGGAAATGCTGGTTTTGGAAAGAATAAAATATGAGTCTCATATTTTAATGAGTGCCAGTGAGAACCCAGCCCTGAACACATCCAAACACACATGCTGCATTTTTGTTCTACGGTGCAGATTTTTTATTTGCTGCACACTCTCATAGTCTGAGCTGCCCAGCAGCCTGGGAATATTTTCTTCCTTGAGTATCCCCTCCACTCCCCTCATGCTGCTCCTCTGAAAACCAACACCTTATGATTTAAAACCACTCCTGTTTTCGTACTTCAGGGGTATGTCCAGCCTGATCTTCGCTTTGGAGAAGCAGATGTGAGTCTGTGTAAATTAATAAATGACAGTGGTGACGATCACACTCATGTGTTACGAGTCTAAATGTGGAGGCAGCTTTTCTCAGCTGCTTCCAAACGCAGCGGTGGGTACATTTTCTATTCCATGGCCACCATAAAGGAAATAAATAAAACAGAGATTCCCAATTTGTTGTTCACGGATCCACTGGAGTCTGCTGACTTCCAATTCCCACATAAGCAGTGAAATCTATGGTCACTGAGCTTGGATTCAACACACAAGAGCCCACCATGTCCTACTGGAAATTTTTTTGGGAGCCCACAAAGAGAAAAAGGATGAAACCCACTGAATGCTAAAGCACATACAAATAGAGCATTAGATCTTTCACATACGTCCTCCCAGGAAAAAAATCCCACAGAAAGCACGGGGAATTAAATCTATAGAAATGTAATACAGCTCTATGGAATTTCCTCTGAAGGCCTATAGAATTTACTGCAGCAGGGAGTCCTTTTCAGAGCCTCTTTTTTCAGACAACTTGCAGAAGGATATAATTCTAATGAATGGGTTTTTTTTAAAAAAAAGTAATAGATCAACAATAATCTTCTATTAAATTATTTTCCATAGGAGTATTGACAGCAATAGCTGTTAACATTATTTCATAAAACTGGAGGGATATATTGATCTCTGGATCCATTCTGTCCTGACACAGAGAACTCGGGCGATTTATGTTGCTTTTCATTGTCAGGCAAAGGGGTTTGCTCTTTTTTTTTTTTTTTCTTTTTTTTTAACATGTGGTGTCCCTTGGATAATTAATTAAAATAAGACGCTATTTTATGTGCTTTCCTTGGCAAGAACTTTGCCTTAGTGCTCTCTGGCAAATCCACTATTGCTGCTGTGTAAATACAGCAACACTTGTTGGTCATTTGATAGTTTCCATGGGTTTTCTGTGATTTAAGATGCGATGTTCCTTGGGGATTCCCAGTTCTTGGACTTTCTCTGAGCCTCCCCAGATCACACGCAAAGGAGAAGCTGGAATAGCAGGGCTTGGTGATGAACGAGGGATTGTTTCCAAGGGAAGGGGCAGCACAGCTCCTTGCCCAGCGAGTGAAGTACAGGCAGCCAAACTGAAAAAGGAGAGGGAATCACAGAATTACCAAATTGTTTGGACTGGAAAAACCCCCTCAGACCATTGGGTCCATCCATTCCCTCAGCACTACCAAGTGCCACATCCACAGGCTTTTAAATGCCTCCAGGGTGGGGACCCCACCCCTGCCCTGGGCAGCTGTGCCAGGGCTGGACAGTCCTTTCAGTGAAGTAATTTTCCCCAGTATCCAAACTAAACCTCCCCTGGCACAACTTGAGGCAGTTTCCTCCTGTCCTATCCCTTGTTCCCTGGGAGCAGAGCCTGACCCACACCTGGCTGCCACCCTCCTGTCAGGTTTCCTTGCTCTCAGGGGTGGGTGACAAAGGAACTGGGAAGAGGTGAGGATACAGGCTCCAGGAACTCCTCCTGCCCCAGCCTTTTCCCCTTCCAGTTACAAATGACGGAGGAAAAATTTTAGTGAAAACAAACTTTTCACACCCTGTGGTGCAGGGTTTTGTGAACTGATGAAAACATCCCGTAGAAAACATTGAGCATATTTGTTTTGCCTGTTTTCTCAAGATCCTCATTAGTTTTATCCTTATTGTCATCTCTAATCCTTCCCACAGTGAGGTGGCAGAGCCAGTTTTGCAAGGGTCTATCAGAGAAAAGCAAAAACCTGGGAAGGAAAAGGTGTTTCTGCCTTTGATGATGCAAATATATCTGGAAAGAATTTTCTTTCTATTTTATTTCTTGTTGCCTCCTCAAGTGTCCTTCATTTCATTTTCCTTTCCCTCACTTACTTAAACAACGTCTTAGTGCAGGGAAGGAAAATATCGAAGTTCACCAAATTTGAGGAGTTGACCTCTTAGGAGCCTGAGCCTGCTATTTTATTTTTTTGAAAGAAAAAATGTCTGTGCTCTCCATGCCAAATCCAGGGAAGTCAGTGGCAAAATTCCTAATGCCTTACTTCCCTGGGAGCAGGATTCAGCTCAGCAGGGATGGACAGTAGCTAAGCTGCCACCTCCCATTCCCTGGAGATCTTCCCAGGGCAGCAGTAATCAAAATAATTCATTTGCAGTTCTAAGCCTTTGATGCATGACTGCTGAGAAAGAAGATTTGCGAAAGCTGTGACAAACTTACACCTCAGCTTTCAGAAAAGGAGAAAAAAAATCTGTTACTGGAAAATTTGCCAATTTTTTCCCTCTAGCCCTTAGCGCACAGCAATCCATTTGACCGTATAATTGTTACTTAAAGGAAAGGAGTTGGTAAAAGAAGCGTAATTTATGCAGATGAACAAGGAAACAGATGAGAAATACAGAAGAAATATTAGAAGGAAAACACGAAATAACACAGGAACATTGCTGGGAACTGCTGTCAGACCTAAATCAAAGTCAGAAAGGAACACAGATTATGCCACTGTCAGTTTTTGTTGGAGGAGGAAGAATCTTGGCAATCAAGATTATCTGATAATTACCTTTCTTAATGCATTAAATTCACTCAGTTTCACCTTCAGGCATTTAGCTGAAGAAAATAATGACACACATCCTCATGTTTAATGGTTAAACTATTTCCAAAAAATCTATTACATGTGGTGTCATCCAGAAACCCACACAATAAAGCATCTTTAAAAGAAGCACTGATAGAAAAGGATGGGGTTTGGAAACATAAATGTCAGTTGTTTGCATCAAAATATTTTAATGTACAGGCTTTATTAATACTAATGAAAGTTTGATTGTCTTTCCTAATTAGCTCCCCACCTTCCTTTGTCAGGATCAGCTGCAGAACAAACCTTCTTCTGCCAGCATCTCAGGATGCATTAGATCTCATTAAACATCATTTTTAAATGAACATTTCATTTAAAAGAGATTAATTTTTAAAGTATGCCAGTGCTTGAAAACTAATCTGTGAAATTATACAGCTGCTGAAGAAATACCTCCACCTCCTTATTCACCAGTATTTCTGGACAGACAACTCCACGTGCTGCTACTAATGAGGTTTGGAGAGTCTGTTTGATAGTTTACTGGCCCACAAAGGGACTTTGTAAGGTGCCCGACCCCTTTCCCGTAGGATGTGCAAACCAGCCTTGGGCAGTAGAACACACATCCTCTTCCGAGTCACAGAAACACGGGGAAGAATAAATTTAACCTGAATCTGCTTTTAATCCCTTCCTACAGACCAGGACACACCCCCCTCACAGGCAGCACCTCCAAGGCAAAGTCCTGGCGGTTTGACCCTGATCTCAGCTGAGCAGATGCTCAAACCAGCACATTCCCCACGGTGGAGACTCCTCCACAGCACACTCCTTTCCCAGACCCTATCCACTGCTATTTCCAAAGGAGTTTATGGAGTTTCACCTCGAAATACTTTCCAGGGAGTTGTTGGAGTATTCTGGGTGTCTGAATTAGTCACATCAGGCAGGAACCAGAACCTTCTATGGCTCACTACCATTGTCATGGGGGTCAGCATGGGACAAGGAAAATGGCCCACAACTGCTTTGTAAATGCAGAATGAAACATCATTTTTAGGTAAAGTTTGGGCTGGTCTTACAGAAACTGAGCGTTTTTTGTTTTTTGGTTTTTTTTTTAATGAACAATTTGCTACTGAAAAAAATGGATATTTTCACTTGAGAACAAGTGAGGTTTCTGTCTTCAGCATGTACACATTCATGTGCTTCAAGAAGAACTCGAAAAGGTGGTTCTTCCCACGTGGATGCCCTTTATCTGATGGCAGGTTTCCCCTACAGTGTAAATTGGACCTTTCTGACAACAAAAGACCAAGAAATTTAGGGTAATTCTTCTCAAACAAACGGGCTGTGGACTCTGTCATGTCTCCAGCTCCTCCACTGAAACACAGAGATGGAAAACTATCAATCACATCATGTGAAGAACTGCTTTAGTAGTGCATAATGAAATGGAATTTCTTACTGGATTTGGGGAAAAGAAATTAGAGATTACTAGGACAGCTTATTTCCTTCTGTGCTAATATGACTGTGGTGACTCCCACGGGACTCCTGCCTGTCATCGACCTTAATTTAAGTCAACTCTTCAGCAAAGTCTGGGAGTACATATGAAAATTTTATAACTTTGCTGAAGTCTCAGTGGAGTTGATGAGATTTGGGCATTATCTTTGGGACCACAAGTACTAAAATGGAAGCTGAATTGGCTTTCACTTGTTATCATTTGAAAGTGTTCCTGTTATTTATTTCCAATGTGGATTGCTTAATTAGAAACACAGGTGCATTCACTGGGTTGTATTTTGCTGCTCAACTTAAAAAGCCATTTTTAAACTACTGATACACAGCAAAACAAATACTTGCTGTTTAATTGGTTTTACTAAGAGTAATTTTAAATTAGTAAATTTTGGGGGGAATTAATTAATTTTAATTGTACAATACGAATACCTATCTGTTAAGCAAGCTCCCACAGAATAAGTAGGGGAAAGGAATAAAAGTATTATCAGTTATTAAACATTACTAAAAGTGATGGAATGGACAGCTTCTGTGTCAGTTACTAATGATTGGCCATTACAGGTAAGATTTTCCCTTCTTTTCTATGATATTATTTTGGGTATTTGTTATACAGACTAACAATTAAAATACTCTATTTATGACTGAGAGTGGAATTCTACTCTACCCAAGTCAAGCCTCCCATGTGTTTCTCCGGGGTCAACACCTACACAGTCACCAATGTGGAGGTGAGCAGTGCTGAAGGCACGTGTCACAAACATTTTGTGCTCCATTTGGAAAAGCCCAACTTGGCCCAAGAGAGCCTGTTTATCAGCACTCGGGAATCAGCTACAGGACTGCCCCAGTAGCTTTCCTTGAGCTCTTATGGTGGTGCTGGAGAACAAAAGTAATTTTTATGATGCCGTTGCTTGCAGTTGATGATCACATATTATCAACATATGTGGCATTATCCCTCTTCTGTGCAGGATCCCTGCAGAATGCTGTTAACTTGGTCCTTTGGCTCTCTCAGGTGAAACAGCCACATTTAAACCCTGATTCCGTGCACACCAGTTACTTCAGCAGATTCCCTGGAGCTTACTGCAGGAGGCAGGCAACCCAGATCTGGTCATTAAATTTAGATTCTGTCTGCTCATCTTATTTACACAGTCGAAAAAGGTATTTGTACCATTTTTCTTTTCAACGGATGGAATGAAATCAGCTGCATAACAAGTGTCCCTGATCGTGAACTGTAGAAAACAATGCGTTTATTTGGAATTACGAATACACAAAAAGGAGTAAGACGGCGAGTGAAAAATAAACCTGCCAAAAAAAGAAAGAGTCCAATTTTCCAGGCACAGTACAGATCATATTCCTAAAATGGCTGGAGCAGTCTGAAAATATTATTCCAAGGGTCGTATCCTGAGTCCCTCTGACAGATGTATCTTAATTGTTGACTGACTGAGGTTTTAGGCACCTGCATGGCAGGCAGTGAGCAGGGGCAGGAGGGCTCATCTCATGTAACTGCTTAATCTGTAATGGAAACCCCACAGGGACACAGAGAGCATCCAATCTAATGTCTGCATTTCCCTCTTCCCAACAGCTATATACAAAATTTAACCTCTAGAATAAGATCCAATACACTGAAGCTGAACATGAGGATGGTCATACTTGAGACCAGAGATTCATCTCAGGCAGAGTCCTCTCTTTTAGAGTGGCCAGACCACTGCTCCACTCACTAACTATTTGCAAATTGAGGATTTTTTTGAGCAAGACGTGACTTTTGGGGGTTTACTAATCCCTCTCTGGGCTTCCTCTAGATGAGAAGATGCATTTCTGCCTCTTTGAGGCTACAGGAAGCAATATGAACATTCTGGTGTCATTCTCCATGTTGGATCCAGGTTTTAAGGTTGAAAAAGACCTTTAGGACCACCAAGTCCAGCTGTCAACCCAGCACTACCACCATGGTCACCACTAAACTATGCCCTTAAGAGCCATATCTACACGTTTTTTGAACAATTCTAGGAATGGTGACTCCACCTTTTCCTCTTCCAGGTCTTCCAGGTGTCTTCATCTCTGAGAGTGCTCATCAATCAGACAGGCAGCAGTGGGTCTCTAATTTGCACACAAGTCTAGGGACAAAGGAGGTGACCCTGTGTTCCAGGCACTGAGGGCGATGGAATCGACCTCACAAGGAAATGTTTTCTCTCCAGGAGATACTCAGCTTGAGAGGACTCTGTCTTTCCTCCCAGCACGGCAGGTGGACATCCACAGCTCACGAGCTCAGACATCTCCCTCCCACCACACGCCTGGCACCAGCTGGGCAGGGGCAAACCCTCACATTTCGGTGCCCGTGCCCTACAAGTTGTGCTGGTTTCACGTGACACCACCAATGGCTACCAAAAAAATCCCAACGCAAAAGAAAAGGAACCCAGTCCTGGCTCTATGGCTAAGGGTCCAGAGCAGTTCCAAAGGATACAGGGAATTATCAAATGAATTTGGGTGCCTACCAGGTCAGGCAGTCCCGGGCAGCTGACTGGACTGGTTTGCAATCCGAGACCCTGAGCAGAATGGATTCTAGCCAATATTAATAATTGCTTTACTAGTGGTAATTGAGGTTCTTTGTTTAGGATCTACAAATTATAATTTAGAGTCTGAGGCATCTGTCATTCCCTTCCACAAAAAAATTAAAGCACCTGGGTGACAGTATTGCTATTTTTCGGCTCCTGTTGAAACATACCAGTTTTGGATCTTGGGGTTTGTAGCATGCTTCTTTTATGTAGTTCAGTGTTTCCCTTGTTTAATGTGGTCCTTTGGAAATGACTGGAACCACAGATATCCTCTGAGTGACCACCTGTCACCGGGGGAATCACCCACCAGCAGTACAACCAATTTTGTCTACATTAAAAAGGAGCATGAGAACTCTACACCACCATTTTTCCACTTTATTTGTGCAATAATATAAAAGCCCAAACCAACTCAGAATTATGCAAAATACCAGGACACGAAGCGTCTAATTACATTCTGACTTTACTGCTTCCTAACACCCTAAGTCAAAATAGGTGAACTATGAAGAACATGAAATAATTGCAATCATTATCACATAAAATGCACTGTACATGAATTTAGAGTGGTTTTGGGCTAAATCTATCTTTAGCTTAGCCCCACGGTATAAAGTCCCATTTACGCCAATAGTTCCAAACCCCAGATCAGGGGAGTGCAGCAGAGCTTGATGAAAGCCAGATTTGGGGGGGTGGCTGGAGTATTTAATTCCTATGGTGCATGAGAAACATGAAAATAGAGGATATTATTCTCTTGGTGTTACCTCTGGCAGAGCCTCGCGGAAGACACTGGTAAAAAAGGAACCGACCTCTCGAGATCTGGGCCTTGCAATGCTGAATTTTCATGATTATATATCGAGATAGAGAACTTTAATTGCTTATATCTGTGCAAAATTATATGAGATCTGCTACAACCCTGCAGTTCAATCCATTTGCTCTTAAAATCACCCTCTTAAACGAATTTTTAAGAAAACCCTCAGCTCAGCTCTACTCTTTCATCCTTTATTTACGCTTTGTTTAAAATTATCAGAGTTGATAAGACTGAGCGGGGTTGCTTTGCACCTCTCAGAAGATGTGTGCACATTAAACATATTGGCAATATTTATTTATTCTGCCATCTGTCCCACCAGCTCCACGTTCTCAACAGTTTGGCCTAGAGAGGGCCAAAAATCACCTGAGCATCATAAAGCGAGTCCCCGGCTGTCAGCAGAACACATTGAGCCCACAGCTGCTGTCCTGCTGCCTGATTTAATGAGGTTCCTAAAGTATGTGGACGAGGATCCGGGCTCTGGGTTGCCATGGCGATGGGAGCGGGCGCTGGGAGCGGGTGTCGGCAGCATCCCGATCAATAGGGATCAGCTCACGGCCCGTCGGCCCTGCAGATGCGGCGCGTCCCGGCCCCGCCGCACGGACACTCCGGGGAGCGGAGCTGGGAGAGCAGCTCTGCCCTGCCGGCCGGGACCTGCCGAAAGGGCGACACTCCGCACTCAGATAAACACCTTGTTTGCTGCTCTCTCTGTCTGTTCTCCCAGTACTTTGCAAACATCCTCTGAACTCGATCGCTTCCCTCAGGTCCCAGGAGAAACTCAGAATCATAGAACACGCTGAGCTGGAAGGGATCCACAAGGATCATTGAGTCCAACTCCTGGCCGTGCACAGGACACCCCAAGAATCCCACCATGTGCCTGAGAGTGTTGTCCAGGCTTGGTCAATGGTACGTTCCCAGGGGAAAAGGATCCTTCCATAGTTGACTCAAACATCATCACGGTCTACAATTTCCTTGGGAGGGGCAGAGGAGGGGCAGGACTGAGCTCTTCTCTGTGGGAACCAGGGACAGGACCCCAGGGAATGGTCCGGAGTTGTGTCAGGGCAGGGTCAGGTTGGATCTCAGGAAAAGGTTCTTCCCCCAGAGGGTGGTTGGGCACTGACCAGGCTCCCCAGGGCAGTGGGCACAGCACCAAGGCTGACAGAGCTCCAGGAGGGTTTGGATGATCCTCTGGGGCACAGGGTGTGACTCCTGGGGATGGTCCTGTGCTGGGCTGAGGGTTGGACTCGATGATCCTTGTGGGGCCCTTCCAACACAGCGTATTCTGTGGTTCTATGATCTCTAAATTTCCCGTCACTTTTAGCAGCATGTTACTACACTAGAGCAGTGTCTACGTTTCTGAGGCCAAAGGCTTTTTTACTGAGTCAGTTCACCTGTTTTCAGAAGACAAACATTCATGTGCAATCTGTGATTCATGTAGAAGTTTCCTCACCCGGCAAGAACTAAAAACCAGAGTAGCAATCCAGTGACAGGGAGAAAACATGTCATGCCAGATAATTCAGGTTTGATTCCCACATGCTTCCAGCACAGCACACAGGGACAGATCTTTTTTCCACATATTTTAAAAACTAAAATATTTTAAGTGTATTTTTCCTCCAGTGAAGAAGCATGAAAGGTGTAATTTTAGCTATTTATGTGTATCCAGAGCACTCAAACCTGAATGAAAGGTTGACTCAGACAACCATCCCCCCAAAAAATCCCAACAGTTAAACATATTTTAATGATTAGTCCAAATCTCAGTTTACCACCTGATAGGCTTGCAAGATTATGCTTCAGATCCAAAGGAAGCAGCTTTCTGCCCCTTTTCCACCCCTTCTTACAGGAGTATTCAGACATGATCTTCCAGCCTGGAATATTAAAGCCCCAACAGCACCATATCAGAGGGATTAGTCACACATGTTTACATTGCATTGGCCATTCAACCCCCCTTGTCCTCAGATGGATCTTAACAATACAGCAAACAGCTCCACTGTGTAACAACCAAAGTGGGTAATCAAGGCCTCTGAACAGAGAGGGGAGTTAAAGGGTTTGGAGTTTCTGTGAAAGCAGCAAAAGGTGTCATCAAAGTTGGTACAAACTGACATTTAAGGAAGTGCCACATCAAGTCTCAAAAAATGGTATAAATATGTTGTAAGAGTAGATGAAAAAGCACAACAGCATGATGACAAAAATCTAATCCCTCTGGGGTCACCTTAGGAAATAGGATCCACATTTCAAGCAAAGAAATTCCCCAAATAACCCACTCCTCTCCACATGAAGAAGCATCAATAATCAGACCTGTTCTTGACATGGCATTTTGTCACTCATCAAATCCTCTGCATCCCAAGAGTGAAAACAAATTCCAGAGGAATTCACCTGGGGAGTAGGAATTTCCTTCTGTACAAACTAATACCATCATTTTTCTACAGTTCTGAGCAGATGTTACAGCTTAAGCTGCTCACCAAAACGAAGCCTTCAGTGCTAAGCCCTCAGGAACTTGCAGCACCAGCGATGCAGCGTGGACAGCACGGCCTTTGTCACTCCGTGGGATGTCACTCATCCAGGTTGGGACTGGTGCAATCACAGCAAACAAACACAGCCTTATTTACAGCTGGTGATTTGTTTTATGCCATTTACCACAGTGACAGGTTTCATCAGGGATTTCTGACAGGCTGGATTTCCCCATCAAAACAGTACCATCTTCAAACATAGGCTGTTGTTTTCCTAAATTTCCTCGTCCAGTCTTCCTGTGGCGGATGGAGAGGCCAGTGGACATCTAGAATGTGTAGGATTGCTTCAGTTTAAGGAATTTGTGAGCTGGAGCCAGTCCAAAACATGCTGATCTATGGAAAAAAACCCACAGCTCTGCTGGTGCTCACTGCCAGTCCTGGTCAGTCCTACCAGCTGTAGGAAGAGGAGACCTAAGGGCAAAGGCACATGGAAAGTCTCTCCAGTGACGAGTGCAACGTTTCACCCCTTCATCACAAAGACACATCTCATCTCGGCAACCTGTCCCTGGCAAGAGGCTGCTTCTGGCATGACTTTTCATTGAGTACTTTTCAATCAGATTGGGGTTTATGGCATCTCTGTGACATCTTTGGCTTCCTTTGAGTCGGTGGAATGGGTTAAGCCAGTAAAAAGAATCTACAGTTCACTTGGAAACGGTGCCGAGGGCTGGTGAGCTGTGACCTCATGGGCTTCAATGGCTGGTAGTGAAATGCTACAGTTTGTTGGAAGTTGCCCACAGGATGTTTATTCATGGTGGAGAAAAACCTCTGAAGAAAAGCAGAACTGAAGGAAGAGAAAGCTTGAAAATGCAGCTGGACTACTGGATAACAACTCTTTGCCTCAGAGACTATTTCTCATATTACAATAGTATTATGTTTATTCAGTTTTAACAATGTTGTTAGAAGAAAATCTTACTTTAATATTTATCCTGTAGTTTAAATCGGTGTCAGTTGTTTTTCTATTCACTGAATGTAACCCTTTTGCTTATTGGCTCTGTGTACTTTGGGTTTATAGCTGTCCCTTACCTTGTATCTTCCCTCTCCCTAATAGGGTAAGTTTTATCACAGTTTAGCCAATTATATACTCATCCCTGAATGAATCTCCCTTGAATCCTCCCAAATTCCAGACATTCCATGCCTTGCCAGATAAAAAGCTAGTCTTCCCTTTCAATAAAGCTCCTTTTTCCTCCATTTTGTTCTCCAGATCTATTTTGTCTTCACCTTTAGGTGATTTTTATGCAGAATAGATCTTTCACAGTCTAACCCAAGGGGGTTTCACAGCTTTAATCCCCAATAACAGTTCATACAAAACATCATCCCACTGTTTGCACAGGACCTGGCCCCACCAAGCAAAGTCAAGACTAAAAGATCAATACCAATCTCTCCACCTAACCAGATATTCATACTACTCCAACTGCCTAACTTAACAAAACTGTGTTTGCTCTACCTGACAGCTGTGTAGTATTTCCATGACGGCCAATCCTCATTCAAACAAGAAATAAAACTAATGGCACTGACCTTGCCATTGCAAAGGCAAAAAAAGTCTGTTATTGAACTTGGTTCAAGGTTCAGAACACACCTGAAGGAAAAGGTAGCACTAGCAAAAAGTGACTCAGCTGTCCAAGGGCAGGCAAATGAACAATTGCAATGTGGTCTGAGATACTCAGTTTACTACAGGAGCAGATGGATGGGTGCAAAGGCGTTGACTGATCTGCTTTTCTATAGAAAGCAATAAAAATATTGCTTTTCTATATTGCACTGTGAGTCTTTCCTTTCGCCAGGAGCCTCTCACCTGGGTTGAACTTCTCAGACCGACCAACCCAGAGCATCCACTGGGATGGCAGCAGGAACTTCCTGTAAAGCGCCAGTGGGATAAAGGAGTTAATCAAAGCCTTCCCTGAAAACCTAAGGCTGGTGTCTCCACTGCCACCATGTCAAGGTGACTCAGACCATGCTGCAGGAAACTCTGGCTTGGGATTACTTTTTTTCCTTTCTATTTTATGAAATATAGAGAAACTTTAGAAAAAAAATTGAGCCTTTCAGATTGAGGTTGTTGTCACAATATACAGACTCCGGATTTGTTGTGGTAAGTGAGAGCTCTGTTCCATCTTCTGCACAAAGACACAATTCTGACTTCTCTCCCAGCTTGGATATTAGAAGTTAACTTCAAATCCCTTCTTGAAATGGATGTTTATTCTGGGGGGGTTTATGTGCAGCTTTTGGCATAGTGTGATTTGGTTTATATTTACTTTCCCCCACCATAGCTATAATCTCCTCTTTCAGGATAGTGAACTGTTCTCTAATTGGCTTTTATTTTGCTTCATACGCTCTTCGCACCTCGTAACAGAGCTCTGAAGGGCTCTCATTCTGCTGAAAAAGTTCCTATGGAGGCTGTGCTTGCTGTAAAATATGATGGAATCAGTTAGGCAGGATGATTCTCCGAACACACATCACCAACATCAGTCTCCAGGAGTCTGTATCTCAGGGAAGCATCAGCCTGTAATAAGTCCATATACAACAGGGAGTGATGCCATCAGAGCATGTCCTACTGAAACACTTGTTCTTATGAAGTCCATGAATATTGCTTTTAAGTGTAAAAAAAGTAATCTGTTATGGAAAGACACTTATGAGCAGAAAGGGGGAAAGAATACTCTCTGATCTCTTGAGCCGAGCTCTCAAGACATCAATGACTATGCACTCATTTATAATCTCCACTAATTTACTGGCTGCCCTAGAGACACACTTTGATCTTTGGGAAGATCTACTGTATCTCTCTGCTTTGCAACAGGCAATAAAAACTGCAACCCCTTATGATAAAGTGGTCTAAATAATGTAGTCCTAGCATCTAGCCCCCAATTCATCAAGGAAGGTGCCACCTTCCACCCTACATTTCATGGCATAAATATTCATCACCAGCATGGGAAGGCTTGGCTGTGTACAACAAGTTTTGTAGGAGATGTCCTTTCTCTGCAAGCACATGTGCTGTGTGAAAGTCTATATAATTAATGTCAAGGATCACTGCTACAAAAAACAAAACCAGGAAACTCAAATAAAACTCAGAAAAAGCAAGGCCCCAGAGCTGACAGATATTTTTTAATATTTTGGCCTAAATAATGAATAAGGCTCCCAAACAAACATTCTTAGGATTAGCCAAGATTATGAATGTTTCAAGACTGTAAAACAATTAAAATCAAAGCCAAATATAACAGCATTATTTAGCATATGGTACAGATAGAGGAAGGATAATAGAGTAATTTGTAGAGCTAAAAGTCACCCATTATAGTTTCTGAATTTGTAGATCCTTTGTACAGAAAGGAAATCCAGCTATTGGGGCTGCAGGAAACCCCACGGGAAGCATTTTTTCTTAATAGTGTATCTAAATTTCATTTTGCTGGAAGAAAATGGATTAAATGTTTTCTGCAGTTAGAGGGACGAGGCACAAAGCGCCACCAAGAACCCCAGACCTGATCTGCATTCACTTTCTACCACCCAGGGTCACTCTGGAAGAGGGATCCAACACAGAGCAGGGCTGATGACAGCACAGTTGTGGGGGCTTGGATCACGTCAAGATGAGCTTCCCATCCCTGTGTACCTGTCTGGGAATCATCTGCTTAGCAAACAGCACAGTGCATCCACATAATCTCTTGGCAGCATGCTTCCAGCCATGCCTGGAGCTGGAATGGAGAGAAAATTGCCCACCTGCAAGCCAGTCAATATCGAAGGGAAAACCAGACTTGCAGCTGCCTTTGCAGAGGTCCCTTTGTAAGAACACAGGTGTCACACAGGAGTTGGTTTGTTTCTTACGAGAAAGCCCTTCTTCAGTGTCAGCAATGAAATAGCAGCACCATATGCCTCTGTACCTGTCCACACTTGTTGATCCATGGATATGAGAGACAGCACAGGCACAGCATGGGAAATGACAGAACACACATCTGGATGCCAAAAAGCATTTACTGCAGCAGTTGCTCTGGGAACTGTCTTTCCCACTATGCAGCCAGATACACAAGGCTGAAATATTAACACAGGGCAGGCAGATGCAATGGCAGATGAAAAGGTAACAAAAAGAGAAGGAACAGAGAGGTATTTGGGTAAGGAGAATCAGAAACACAAACACACCTCCTGTCCCAGAACAGACCCAAGTCCTTCAGGGAGTGAAACAGAGAGAACCGAATTTTCACATGCAACCAAAGCCCAGAGGAGACAACACAGGCAGAGGCCTCAGCATGGACACACTGATCTCCTGGGAGCTCAGCTCGGGGGGGAAACAGGGACACTTTGGCACAAGTGAGGCCAGACATGCTGTTGCTGTCCTGCAGCAACAGCTCTGCTGCCCAAAATGAGCCGGGTGTGAGGGGCCTCAGTGTGCCAGAAACAGGCGACAGGAGGCAGAGATGTGTATCCTACAGTGGGCAGCCTGTCGAAGCAGCAGGGATGAGCTCTGCGTGGTGCTCCCACAGCACCTCCTCAAAGTGCAAAGGCTGATGCAGGATCCAGGTTCTGGATGTCCCTTCAGAGAAGGACCACAGATTCCAAACTGGATGGACCCAATGTTTTCCCCCATTTCAGACTCCTTTCTGACCTTGTCTCACACGGCTCATCAAGGCTCCCACACTTTGCACATCCTGCTGCCCTGAGACAGGCAAATTCTCCCCTCTGCAGTGGCCTCTCCCTGGTCACAACCCCAGAGGTTTTATGGGAAATAACTTGGCCAGGCTGCACTGCCCATAGGGGTGAGGAGCTTCTTCTCCCAAGAAGCCGGAGATATGGACACCATGGAGACCTGTGTGTCCACTTGTCCCTCACAGCTGCAGTCCCATGGGCTCCCCTGTTCTCCATCCATATCAATATTGAGTTATTTGGCAGCAGAGGGGAAATCCACAGAGATCTATATATGCTTTATACACACATGCATAAAAATCAATTGTATAGGGTTACATAGCTAGAATCTACCCATATGGAGCATCATTCCATGCATGGAATAACTCCCATAGTCACAAAGAAGAATAAGAACCAGGAACGTCTTTTCTGGTAGAACGGGCAGATGCAAAGACCTGGTGTGATTTCTCCACAGGCTTTCTGCTTTCTTGCAAGTGCCTGTGACCAAAATTAATGACCAAACAGGCAAAGCTAATCACTCACAGTGGCTTCAGTAAGTGAACTATTCATACCCAGGACAGACTGTACCTCACATTTATTCCGAACCTTTCATCCTAGGAATATAAGTGTTCTTTGCAAAACTGCAGCACAGAAGTGGGATCCAAACCACTAACTTCATTAGAATTAATGATTAATCCTACCCAGAAGCCAGCTCTAGACCAAACACCGACGCATGCAGTCATTTTCTCAGGCAGAAACAGCAATGCTCCGTAATGTCTCTTCACAGCAATAAACTGGAGGGAAGGAGAAACCCCCAGTGATCAGGTAACAAGGAGGGAATATGTAGGCAGGCGGCATTTAGTTTTCACTGCAGGAGGAGTGTGTATAAGCTCCAGGAGAGGCACTGGAGATATTCTTGCAGGTCAGTTTGTTATTGCTGTCCCAAATGCCATCTATGGCCATGCAGTAGGGGTCTGAACCGTCACAGGGGTGTGTCACAGGTTTCCCAGCAGCACAGCCAGCACTGGAAGTTTGTGTCCTCGAGACAGGAGCACAGGGTTTGGTCAGAGCTCAGCTGGGCCACGCCTGAGAGGAGCAAGACAGCAGGAAAAGGGCAGAGAGCATATTGGAAACAGAGAACTGGGGTACAGGATGGGGAGCAGGGACTCTGGACAGTCCAGCTGGCTCTGCCAACCATGGATTGAAAGGGAAGAGATTTACTGCTGCTGCTGGGGCAGACTCCCTATCCTCTACTCCTGGTGGCCATCCCTGTTGTGTTTTCCCTCTGGGATGATAGTTTGCCCAGCAGCAGGAGCAGCTCTGGCCGAGCAGGAGTTTGCTGTAGCAGTGGATAAGGACCATGGCCATTTTGCTTCCTGCTCCTTCCAGTCTCCTGCTCCAGGCAACTGCCTCATTTGCCTGAGCCTGGAGGGAACTCTGGCCCCGTGTTATTTCCAAGATGTCACAAAAATTCTTTATTAAATACCAAAACACTCCTCAGTCTGATCAGGCTGACAGACCTCAGGTGCTCCACGGATTCAGCTGCCCTGGTAGAAAGCCAGAAAAATAATGCTCAGGTAACTGAAATCCTATGGATTGCACTAAGGAAACATAGGAGAACTCGAGCCTGTAATTTGCCATGGATAAATGAGCTATTTTTTTCCATTCACACCCCATATCTTTGTCAACCATCCATTTTGGAAAGGTTGAACCTCCACGACTATGGGTGAAAGAGCTGAATTTAACTCAAGGTATATAACATTTACAAAAGAATGTATTAACAATGTGGTTGTCCAGTAAGATGCTCAAACTCAAACAGACTGATGTTTTTATTTTTCTAAATGATCTTTTTTTAGGGGGGGAAAAATAGAAGTGTAGAGCAAAGCCAATCCTGTTTGTGTCCCGGAATGAGCACACACATGGGAGAGCACAGCCACCTTGTCCTCCCTTTTTTGCTCCTTCTCCCCCCAAAGTATTTCAGTGCTTTGTAATCTTTTTCTCAACTTTGCAAAAACTACTCGAACACTGTTCAGAGTTGTATTTCAAGAGTTTCAGTTTTTTGGTTTTCATTGTATTAAATTCATACTTTCTCTGTTAAAAGTTTTCTATTTCTGCCTTGCTGCACTACCCCCCTGTTTTGGAATTTCAGGCACCTCTGGTGTGAAAATGAAAACTCCACTTTAAAACTGGGAAAGAGAAATCGTGTGCCATTTGCTGGAACAGGTTTCACACCGAAGTGGGAGCATGGAACATGCTTCTTCCTCATAATTACCATGGATCTTGTGCAGAAGGAATCTCACACAATCAACAAAAATATGAACAAGAAGAAATGAGAGTTAGTGAAATATCATGTACTTGGAATTGATACAAAGATCACGACAGCTCAGAGGAAGAACATTCCTGGGAGTAGGAAACTCCAGCTGCAGTCGTGCAATAGGTTTAGCAGAAATGGCCCCATCAACTGAGCAAAATGTCATGATATGAAGTGATAATTTACTGAACTAGGAAAATTTTTGGAAAACGATACTAGGGCTTCTTTTCCTAAATGGATAGTCATGTTTAATTAGGTTTAAGGGAAAATATGGCAAGGGATCCTCACACAACAGAGCAGAGTGCTGTTAAATTTGGCTGCTTCCTGAATATTCAATGAGATCTCTACTATAAAAACCATTTTGCCACTGAAAACATTAAGGAAAAATTACCTTCCTGATCAGAGAATGCTCCCTTTTGGAACACCCCAACCCCAGAGACTGTAGGTACTGTATCGAGGCAGCTCTTAACACCCCATGGATTAAGTCTTTTTTTCCTGCTGGAAGACCTTGCTGTGCAGGTGAAAAATAGAGATCACTTTATGCCCCCACTGATGAAGCATTCTATGGGCAGATCAATGCTAACCAGTCCTATTTAGCACCTGCCAGCCCATTTCCTCACCAAGCCCCTCGTTTGTGGCATTTGCTTTTCCCAACCAATTTTACAACTCATTTCTAACTATATTGACTTTTCAGCGTGGAATTGAGCTTCATTTCGAAAGCAGCAGCTAGTAAAAGTTAATGATCCAAAAGTGTTACTATTTTAAGCTCCTGGTGGGCCAACCAATTCTTTCTGACCACAGAGAACACAAAGCCTGAAGGCCGCAGTGGTCGTGGCAGTTCTGCCCTGTTCAGGATCATTGCAAGTAGGTGCCAGTCCCGATTTTCCCCTCTCTCTCTTGAGTTTTCATTGCAGAAGTGATGGGGACTTCTTCCTTCCCATCTAGGATAAGATATTTTCCCTGTGGAGCAAGTGCTCAGTAAGGGGGGAGCGCAGCAAGGGGGTGCTGGCAATCGCCTCTGGCCATTACCAGGGTGAGAGTGACTGACAGATGAGCCAGGACTAAATCTCTGAAGGCAAATCTTGGGGCTTTGACCTTTAAACAATACAAAATCCCTCAGAAAAAAAAAAAAAAATTAAATTCAGGGCTTAAACTTCCGAGGAGCTCTTTAGATCCAGGGGTCCAATTTTAGGGCAATTCTTTTCAGCACTGCTTCGTTTTTTTCTGGGAGGAAAGAAAACCAGGCACTACTTTTAGGCAGCAGTTAAGAACAGGAGGCGATATAGGCACATTCTAACAGCTGGAAAAATTATGCCTAGAATTAAGCAATATCGGTGGACGGCACAAAGCAGGGCTGTTCTTTCTCATTTGTTTTTGTTTGTTTATTCTGAAATGCCACAGATAGAGCCTTTGCTACAGCCCCACATTCCACCTCAAGCAATGGATGTCCAATTGCATCTCTTAAGAAACATCACAGAAACGCATTAACACTGGAATTAAGTAACTGGCACTATTTGCTGCCCTTGATTTTTGAATCCCCATTGGCTTTTCTCGTTGTTTTTTTTTTTTTTCCCCTCCCCTCCACAGAACAAGATAATTAGGCAGAAGCAAATAAGATGTACAGAGCTAGAAAACAGAAGAGCCTGACATGTGTAGTACATGCTGTCAGCCATATGGCATTCTATATATATTGTTACAGATGAAAATGGTGCCACACACTGCGCTGTACATTAACACTGGAATGGTATACAGTAATTCACGGCACAAACTGATACTATCCACTGTGTTGGCTAATAGATTTTTGAAGTTTTCTCCACAGCATTTTATTTTAAATGACAGTGTTTTCTATTAATGGGTGGGCACTGTCAGTGTGCTGACCCCGGTCGGGAGGGACGTCTCTTTGTTCCGCTGGCAGCCATCATTTCTGTGAAGTGATGCATGTAAAAAAGCCAGGAAAGGCAATTCACCTCACACGAGGCTGTCACTCAATTTGACATCTACATGTTGGAGTATTTTCTCAAAGTTTTCTCCATGTGACCTGCAAGTTAAAGATCAGGGAGGTTACCTTCATCCAGCCCATCCATGTGTCAATCATCCCCACCTAAAAATGAGAGTTACAAATAAACTGCGGCTACTATTTATACTCTGCTGCCTGTCCCATCTTTTCCATGTCAATCTTGCCCTCTCTCATTACAGCCACATCAGGCTCCCCCTCCCTGTCTTCTTTGTGTATCCCAGATTAAGTTTCTTTGTTTTTCTGCTGCTGTTCTTCTGAGCATGTAAAGTCCTTAATGCCTTGGCTTTCTTTTTTACCCTGTAAAACTTTTAAAGGAAACTTAGAGACGTATTAGTGGTCTTTTTCAAGCAATGCATGGCTACAAATGAAACTCTCTCTCCACAGGGACACACAAGGAAGTAAATAAAACCCTGCAGTCACCTGAGAGTGAACTGTTTGCCAGAGGGCAGGGTTAGATGCGATACTGGGAAGGAATTCTCCCCTGTGAGGGTGGTGAGGCCCTGGCACAGGTTGCTCAGAGAAGCTGTTGCTGCCCCAGCCCTGGAAGTGTCCAAGGCCAGGCTGGACAGGGCTTGGAGCAACTTGGGATAGTGGAAGGTGTCCCTGCCCATGGCAGGGGGTGGAAAGAGATGATCTTTAAGGTCCCTTTCAACCCAACCCTTTCTGGGAATCCATGATTCCATCCTTTCCGTGCAAAGGATGCAAAGCCAGCTCTTGTAGCACGCTGAGGGATCTGCCACACGCAGAGCCTGCTGTCACTGACCCTAAGTGGGAAACCAAACACAGCTCAGTAGTTTGAGATCCCAAGACCTACATATCCTGCATTTTGAGATGCTAAAGGAGAAAGCTGTTCTCCAACATCCTTGGTGTATTACTGTCACTGCTCAGGAGAGATGAGTTGTTTTGTACATGCTGAAAGTAGGCTTGAACAGAATTAAACCAAGGAAAAGAAAATATTACTGAAAATCATCTGTCCCAGAATTCAAATTCCAACCTGTATCTAAAAAAAAATGCTTCATAAAATCCTGAGCACTTCCTATTTAACAGGGGCAATTCTGTTCCCCTGTCCCAGAACACTGAACTGAAGAATAACCTGGAAACTGCCCAAGAAATCTTGAATTACTTCAGCTAAAATAAAACTTGATGGGAAGATAAGAGGACTCTCCTTGACACCCAGTAGCCTGGGATCAAGGTCCTTGTACTACCCAAGGAGACCAACTCACCCAAAATACCCCAAAAAACACAATCTAGGTGAGAAAGACGGAAGATCTAGGGATCAGCTCCCTCTCAGTTACAGAGCAGGACCACATAATTCCTTTTTTAATTTATGTTTTGTTACCAAACATCTATCCTGAGTTTCAAACACTCGCTTTGTTCCACTGTTAAATCCCAGTTCCCACTGGGAGACAAGGTGAACCAGGGCCAGGCAGACAAAGTCAGAGCCTCATCCCCACACAGGCAGCAAACCGACTCACTGCCTTCTTCAGATGTGGCACATGAGGTTTTCCAGCCTTGGACATATCCAGGGAATCCAGAGGTGAGAGAATATTTTCTGCCTGTCTTCAAAGGAGTTTATTTCCAAGCCCCGTCTTGTGGGAATTGCCTTATCTGGCAGACAAAAATAAGCTATTGCAGTGCAAAGAGCAGAAAGTGAAACAAATCACCTCCATAGTTTTGGCTAGAAATGTTATGCCAGGGAGTGCCTCTCACAGTCCTTCTTCTTCTTCCATCAATATTTGAGCACTTCCCACAAAGAGGAACTCACTTAACAGAAAAGACATATGGCAAATACACGAAAACAACTCCCATCGATCTGGATACATCTCCAAATATCCCAGCAGTTGGATTATTTTCCTTAGTGGTGGGAAAGGCAAACTCCAGACTTCTCAGGCAGAAGAGGGGGTCAAACCTAGTTCTGCTTCCTGCTAGACAGGCACCCTGACTCCTGAACATAAGCAGGTTGAAAGCACCACCTCTCTGGTTTATCTTTGCTTTTAAAGATTTCATTTGAGAAGGGGGTAAAAAGAAGAAAGAAAAAAAAAAGTTTGGTCAAATCTTGTATTTCCCTCCACAGTGCTAGTCTGCTGCCAGATTTGGGCTGGGGGAAGAGGTCACGCAGTCAGAGGCTCAGTATGTTCAGTCTGCTGTGGGCTTCCAGTGGATCCTCCCTTTTGGGGCTTCCAGATGGAGCTACACACTCTCCACACCCTCCACAAGGATCCCCAGCCCATATGCCAGGACTCACCCGTTGCTGCACGTGGCTCCAGTTCTGCCCTTAATAATAAATCTTTGATCCTTTATCTCAGAGCGCCCATCGAGAGGTTCGTCTAACCTGCCCTGTACTCCAGAGCAAGAAATAATATCTCTTCCTCTGGCCTCTCGTGTTCTGGATGAAGCTGAAATCTCTGTGTTCCTGTAGGAGTTCCCCAGGACTTCATCCCATCCCATCACTGGCGTGGCACAGTTACCCCTCTGGGTTACATGCACTTCTTCAGCGGTGCCAGGAGACAGAGTCCTTCATGTGCCACACTCACATGGCCACACTCGGCAGCAACAAATGGACTAGACCCAGTCCTTGTTGGTTCTTTGGTCATCCCCACCTCGTTCAATGGCCTGTGGCTCCTGAAACAGCCACGAGAACCCCAAGAACCAGCTGTCCTGAAGAACTTCCAGCTATTCCGAGACATCTTTCCAGAACAAGGAGGTAAAATGTCCACCCTGCCTCATCTTGTTTCTCTTGAGAGTAAATCTCCTTCTCTAGGCTACGAAGTGTGAGGAATTCCTTCTGTTTTCCAACACAGCAGTGTAAGATGGGTTGTAGGAACTGGGACCGTATTAAATCTTTTACAGATATTTCATCTGCGTTGCTGTTTACATTTCAGGCTTTCAAACCTCCATGAAACGGTCTTAATTTGCCATTTAATCAAAGAATGGCCCCTGGAAATGTTGACTGAGGAGAGCCAGCCTTGGAGCTCATGTTTTTCTGCCCACACTCAGTGACCAAGGGGTCTGTGCTCCCCTCTGTTCACAGGAGGGCTCGGGCACAACCCCCCCTGACATGGTGATCACCCTCATCATTTTCTGGTGTCTCAGCTGGAGCACAGAGGAAGGGACTGAGAAACAGGAGGAGTAAAATATTGCAGTGAACTTTTAAACTAAAATAGCAATGGAGAGTTAGATAATTAAATGGGAAACCAGACCCAAATGTCAAATAAGGAGGGAGACATCAAAGAGAAACAGCAATCTCTGATAAAGATCAAGAGAGAAAACTAAAATTTTTATGGCATATGCTGACAAATGGCTGAAGTAAAATATAACAAAGTAACTTGGTTTAGCAATATTTCTACAGATTGTCTGAACTACACTGCTGCAGAGATCAAAGGATAGAGCTGGAAACAAAATACCAAAAGAAATGACACACTCCCCTTCCACCTCTTCCCTCTCCCACCCCCCCTTTTAAATTCATATTTCAAACCTAAAACTCAGAGGCTGGAAATTTGTAAGAGTTTCTGAAAAGGTCAGTCCATTAATTGGGCAAGTGGGAACTTTTTATTTGAAATACCTCTTCGGCATCCTTTTATTTATTTTTTTTTTCCCCTTTCCTTTAGAAAGGTGTTCCGAAGGCGGGTCCAGGCTGTGTCCAGGATCTCCTCTCAGCTGATCTCCAGATTGCTCCCTGGGATGCACAGCTCGCCCCTGTTTCTGGGACTCAGTCACATGGCTCCAGCAGATGGGTTTGCTGCATTTTTTTCCCAACAATGATCCCATTGTTGTTATTGAAACTTTTCCTCCTGCTCTGAGCCCAGTGCTCGTTCCGTGCAGATTAATCCCCTGGTTCTGATGACTGGGATCCTCTCTCAACAGTTACCATTTGTGGCTTCCTCAGAAAAGAGAATAATCACTTAGTTTTGGCTTGCTTTGTCAGCTTGCTTACCACTTTATCACACACCCAGGCTAAATATATTTGTCAACTGAGGCATTTTGAACATTTTTTTAGCAAAAAAAGCCATCTGTAATACACTTAAAATGTATTTGCCGTAATCACAAATGCAGGGACTCCTACAATTATTTTTTGTTCCTGTTTTTCAAGTACTTAAAAATTAAAAATGAAATTTCATGAGGAAAAAAAAAAATCCTGACTTTCCATTTTACTTGAAAACCAGCTCTCAAGATAGCTGCTTTTTGGTACTATCAAGAGACTAAGAGGTAAAGATTATATCTGACTACTCTCTCCTCCTACATGAGAACAAAGACTCTTTTAATAAATGAAGCTCAGATTCTTCCTTCTCAACAAAAAAAGCACTCAAAAATAAGATAGCCAGGCGAAATCCTGCGGTAGATGGTACCTGAAGACACTAAACTGATCCAATGATCTTTTCTGGCTAAATGAAGCAACAGGTTTGGGGGCCACAGCATATGGACCATCCACTTGCTGCAAATGTGTCGTAGTTAAAAGGAAATTGCAAATCCATTGGAGGGCAAGGTTTGACAGGAGGCACAAATGTTGACAGATAAAGTGGTTTAGCCAGTTTAAAATGTCTGCTTAGTTTAGATGGGAAATTACTCTTCAGGCAGTTCTTGAAAGCGGGAAGAGAGTAAAACACCCTCCTGCACCATCAAATGTGTGCAAAATGCTGTGGAGCCTCTGTGAAGTGCTGTAGTTTCCTGTTGGGTCTTGGTGTTTCCCTGTGCCTCTGGAATTAGTAAATCCTATTTCCCACCACCAACCACACAAGAGGAAAGGCAGCTACAAGTCAGAGACAGATCACAGAGCCGTGATAGCAGGAAGAGGATGTTTACTGCTACCCAAAGCACCTCCCCATGCACAAGAGATGTATTATATGCAAGTCTGGTTAGCATTCTAAAAAACCTACATCTATTCATGAGAAGGGGGTTGCTCAGAATCACAAGGGTTAATTGCTACAGTTTAGAAAATGTATGTGCATGAAAGGAGAGGCAATGAGTAGAACTGGTGGAGCCTCTCCCTAATATTCACCAATTCAATCTTTATTAGCGGGCACTACCAGAGATGAAGTGCATCCTAATTCCCTTTGATCCTTGACCTTGGATGTTTGCAATGAAGAGAGTTCAGCAAAATAAACTGTTGATTTTAGAGAGCTATTTGTCTCCTATGTATAATATACACTGACATTTCCTCCCTGTGAATCATCTTTTTCCATTCATTTTACTCATCCATCGAGTCTTTCCTCTGATGTTTTTATATTTATAGTTCTGTGTCTTCTATTTTTTTTTCATTGCCTCTTAGGACTCTTGAGTCAAAAAACAAATGTGGTGCCAGAAGAGACAACTGCCATTGGATTTTTCCAGGGCTTCCAAATCTACCTCTGAAACATCCTCGTATAAATCTCACTGGAGTGGTGTGAGCCTGGGTTTATATAAGATACATATGAGGGCAAAGTTTGGAAAGTTACTGCTTCATCACGAAATAGTAGAATTTTGAGGGACTTTGGAAGGTAATTTGGTTCATCCCAAGGCACAAACAGGGCCATGATACCTAATGACTTCTGAGGTCAACCCTCTTCCTCAGAGAGAGACGCTATAACCTGTGCATAAGAGCTCTGCCAATGCTTTGCACACCTCCTGTGCTGTAAAGCCCCTCTAGATTTAAAATGATCTAAAACAAAGCTTCAAGTCCTGCATTCTAACTTAGACAAAACTCCTTCTATTTATTGAAAAAAAAAAAAAAAAGAAGAAGAAATAATCTGGTCTGTGTAAAAACTCTCTTCATTCATGGCTTTTTACTGGCAGACATTTCCAAACTCCAAGAGCAAGAAGAAATCCATTGTTGCTGATGACAAGCAATAAGAATTCTTTGCTAGACAATAAAGCTTTTCATTTTAATTCCCTATGACTTCAAGCCACAGCGGATCGAGTGGTTTTGGTTTCACACTTCACTACCACAGTTTATTTAGAGAGAGAAGAGGTGATATAACACTACACATCACTCCAGGGTACTTCCAGTGATCCGACCAATCCCAAATACCTGTGTGAAACTCCATGCAAAGTTTCTACCTAATTTCTACATCAAGAATCAAGTTTAGAACACGTATTTTGTTAGGGAGGGATAAGTGGTGGGAAATTGTTGCTCAGTGGTACTAATTAATGGCAGTAATTAAGTTTCCAGATTATAAGGCAAGTGCTAATGAAGTGTTAATTGTTGCAGGTGAAGGAATGAGTATGGCACTGTATCCAGTGGGAGCTTGGTGCCTGCAACTCTAACAAGCACAAAACTTCATAAATAAACATTTTTCTATTCTTCATTTCCACTAAAATAACCAAAAGAAAACCACCCAAACTTGAAAGAAATATTGATCTCAGTTCTACCACCATTACATAAATTTAATATACAAAATTACATCGTTTCAAGACAGTTTAAACCAGCAGGAGTACATTGCAGACTGGCCATAAATCTTGTTTTCTGATTGAATTAATCGCCAATGCATGTCCAGCTACAAAATTCCTCATTCAATTCATAATCGATAACACCATAATCTTCCTGCAGTTTTAACTATTTTTTAATCTTGGGTAGAAAAATAGATTTTAAGGCAGCTTTGTTTCGCATGCTGGTTATTCTTTGTCTCGAAAGAGTTTTGTGATTCCTTTTACTGTCCTTCGATACCCAGGATTATATTTACAAGAATTATATGGAGTTTCAAAGCGGAAAAATACCTGAAAATGAGCAATTCTTAGTAGTTTATGGGAAAAAATGAGAAGGGAGAAAGGAAGGAGGGGAAAACAATAAACTGATTTTTGGTGATTTTAGAAGACCTGATCTAGGGCTGAAGTGTTGCTTAGAGCCATGATCCATCTGTCCTTGTTCAAAACTCACCTGGGAACTTCCCATGGGATGGGCTGACCCTGCCTGCAACCCTGTGGGGTTTCCCACGGTGCAAGGTACACCAAGCCCAAATGGATCAACGATACCTGCAAATGCCTCCAGAGGCAGCAACTGTGGCCCTACACAAAGGATCCTCTCCAGGGATCTCCTTCCCAGCTGGGAGGAGCTGGAGGAGGCTCGGCAAGTGCTTTGGAGTGTAACCTCTGAGAGCAGCTCCCGGGGCAGGGAGAAGGGATCTAATGGCTGAGTCGGATCGTATCCACCGGAGCACAAAAGTCACTCCTGCTTTGGCTGCTATGTGACCCTTCTGCTCTTAATGTGCTGCCACTGCGGGGTTGGATTTCTCCTGTTACTGGATCAGTCAGAGACGCACAGACAGAGAAAGGAAGAAATCAAAATTTGTGTGGAAAGTGCTCAGCAAGGGCGGGCAGGGACTCCTCCACCTGTGATAGAGCTTGGGCCCATTCAAACCCAGATAATAAGAAGTAGTCCCTCTCATGCTGTAAGATGGTCTCTGACAGGTCTCAGAGAAGAATTTTCCCCCAGAGCTGGTGGGTACTCTGTGAGTGCTGTACAGCCTGTTTTCTGCAGTCTGGGAGATGAGCTGCTGGCAGGGATGGCTGGCAAACGGGACAAACCCAGGGTCCATTCCAGTGTAGGCACCGAAGTCATGCGTGCAAGTTGGGGATCACAATTGATGGAAGTCATTCCAAAAGAAAAAACTGTGATAAGCCACAAGAACAGCTGTTAGTTATTAATTATGATAAATTTAGTACATTAGGAAATCAGAGGATGCAGTAAAGAGTTGTAACTCATCTCCAGCACTGCCATCAGAACTAGTTCAGAGCAAAGACTCCAGTGCACTTGTTCAACATTGGCAAAAAAGCCTTTGCAAACACCTTCATGTGCCCATGCACAATGTCCCTTTTAACCACAAGCCAGCAAAAAGCAAACATTAAGATATTAAGCTGGAACTATTCAAGACTGCTGAATCAGGTCTGCAGAAACACAGGACTCAATTTGAAGGTCTTTTATTTTCCTGTCTTTCATAAGCCTTTATGGCAGACCTTCCTCTGCAGCCACCAAGATTTTATTTCCTCTTACTTTATTGCATGAAAGCTGAGGCTCTCAGAAATCAAGCAGGAACCTAAAAATCTGGAATGTGAGCAGTGCAGCAGTGTGTGAGCACTGTCTTTGGAGACATCAAGGCAGGCTGCAATGCAGTGGAGAGGGCACGGAGGGAACTCAAGAGCACATTCCCCATGGGAAAAAAAAAAACCCAAACAAAAAAACAACAACACCTCCCCCCCAAACTGAAACAACTCAAAAAGAAATAATACAAATTTTAGGTCAAGAATTTCATCTAAAAGTACAGAAAATAATTCACAAGAAGCAAAAAGCAAGAGATATTAAGAGGAAAACTACTGAGGAATGTGGCCTAGAGTAGGATTATGGGCTTTTGACTCTGATTCTTACCATGAGTAAGGATTAGCTTTGATTACACAACAGCTCTGTTACTATTAGTGACTTGCTTACTTACCAGTTTCAAATAAAAGTCATGCAAAATATATTTAGTTAATTTTGATGCCAGAAATGCAGCCACGGGGCAGCCATTTAATCATAATTATGGGAGAAAAGTCCCATTTTTTGTTGTCTTCCAGGAGTAGAGGCAGAGTCCAGTTTTTACTAAAATCAATGTCATTACTGCCTTCCTTCTCAAATCTCCCATATCTTTACCTCACACAAATAAACCCAACAATCTCTGAGGCAATGCTTCCAAAGCACATTTGATTAAAAAGATTCCCAGCCAAATAATCTTTCAGCAGAATCAACCAAATTCATTTGCACTCTCTTCTCACATGGGTTGCCTGAAACTTGAGATTTCCAGCAGCCCACTGTCCGGGTAGGTGGGTGATTCAGCTGCAGCACAAACACTCACATATAAGAGCAGAGGTTTAACTAAGAGCATTCGTTTTTTCCTGGGACTCCCTACACTCTTAGATGATACCACCACAGAGGGTCAGACTGGTTGACAAGCAGATAAATGCACAAGTTGTGCTCCCTCAGTAAACTACATTAAGGTCTGGTTTTTAGGATTAACAGGATTTGATAACTTCCCAGAGACACCACAAGTCAATATGTAATAGGTTTTAGACTTCCTTTAGGGCATCTCTCCCCTGTATGTCAGGCCAAACAGTCATTAGGGCCAAGACAGATCCCATTCAGCTCTTCACCTTTCGAACTGTGCCTTATGTACTGGGTTGTGGACTCATGTTCCTACCAGTGTTCACTGGACTAACGGGAAAATTCGGTCAGGCTCTTGCCCCATCCATCTGTAACTTAAATAATTCACCTGAGAGCTGAGATTTGAATGTTCAAACGACTGTTCAAAGGACGAAACGGAACATACATCTGTTTATGAACACACTACATTTATTTGTGTAAGTACTCTGATCACAGCTATTCACAGGACATTTTGGTGTTCAGATCACTTCCCTCCTTCTGCTGTCCTTGCACCCCTCACCAGTGACAGCTCTGAATGTTTTGGGGACCAGCTCTGAGCTTTGCGTGCAGCTCCTCACTTGGTCTTGCCAAAGGTGATAGTCAGACCAGGGAGGATCCTGAGGCAGTTACCAACCACGGGAAAGGAACAGGGGCATTTAAGGACTTGGGCATCTTTGGGTGTACATGGCCAGGAAGTTAAACTTCATGGGAACTCTGTTTTGGAGTTAGCCAGTAAATGGTACTTAATATTTAGTTTCCTGTGGGTACAGTCTGGCAGCCAGCTGAAGTGTACTAAAGATTGTTGGTTCTGAAAGGGCTGATCCTGACCTTTCCACCCTGAGTGCTTCTCCAGTCCATCTTTGGATTCAGCTTCAGTGGTCCATGCAAGAAGTTAGCTTTGCTTTTCCTTTCTCAGGTGAGTGTGCTTTCAGCAGCATCACCTTGCTGATCTGAGTGCTTGCAAAATTCCTTGAGCACCACTGCTGGGATAGACCAGGACCTGAGAACCAGGAGGAAGCCCAGCCCCTCCTTTTGGCAGACTTAAACCATTTTAGTTCAGCTTCCCAATGCATTCTTAACTACTTCAGGATATTGCCCTGATCCCAACAAAGGTAAGCAGGAAGACACACAAAAGTCTCTCTGGAGCATCAGCTCTTCCTATCTCCGTGTTATTCCAGGTGGGCAGATCTCTGGTCCCAGGTCTCCATGCCATTCCTTACAAACTCTCCCCCTCCCAAAGGAACAAATTCAGGACTCTAAATCAGGAAAAGATGAAAACAGAGTTGTGGCTTTTCCTTTTCACTTCACCTGCAAAGGGCAGGTCAGCAGAGAAGGGAAAGCCCAGCTCTATTTCTGACAGGAGGTTTGTCCAAAGTGAGGGAGGGATGGTGGGACCTCGGCTGTATCCATTTAAAAGGAGCACATGGAGTAAACTTTATCTGCAATAACTGCAAAAGTCTGATGCAGGCAACACTTAACCTGCTGCTAATCTTTCAACCAAGAAATACTTCCCTGTTGCAAATCCAAATTCTCCAAGGCCTCTGGAAGGAACAGGATCCTGCCGATTAAAGACAGTGTTAACACCTCTATTGCATAGCCTGGATTTTGAGAGAAAGGTTCAGATACTGAATTGAAAGTTTAACTTTCTTAAGAGCTTTTTCCTTCCTCATTATCTGTGTTGCCAAAACAGGTCATTCAAATTTACTATTTGAATTTTCAGAGAAAAAGCACTTGGAAGAGAACTTGAGCTACTGCTATTAACCTTACCTGTCTGTCTTAGCCTGAAATCCAGAGCTGTAAATAACTCCCTTTGCAGAAAAGGATTGTTAGCACAGAGACCCTTCAAGTCCTCTACTTGTTTTTGGTACACCACACCATAAAATTTTTCCAACACTACAGCAAGCCAAAGGGAGCATGCAGAGTCCTATCTTATTTTCTGATACACTATTACTATTTTTAATTGCTTATATTCAATTAGGGGTCTTTTTGGTCAGTAAAGGAATTCTTTCTTTGAAGCCACCAAGATTACTGACATAATTTGAAGACTGATGTCTCTGTCATTTTAAATAATGGGGCTGGTACATTGCAGAATAACTTTCTGCATTGCTTTATTTATTAAACTGACATATGTAGCCATAATTAGGGAGTTTAAAACATATTATGCTGTGTTGAGTAAAGGCAGATATTTTTTTTTTCTGGATTTTTTTTTCAGCTGGAAAGGCCTTCTGGGGGCATTTGTGACGAACATCCATGCCCTAAGACAGTGTGTACACGCACACGCTGCCCCGCTCGTGTCCCCCGAGGGATGAGGGATGAGGGATGAGGTGAGCGCGGTTCCTCAAAGGTTTACAGCAGCACCATCTACCGGGGAGCCCCTCGCTCCTGCCACACCGTGCGCTCCTTCCGCGGGTTCAAAAGGGAAAGGAAAAGCGGTGACAACTAATTCGACACCGTCCGCAGCCACAGAGGGACCCTCGGGAAGTCAGTGGGGCAGAGATCTCTCTTCTCGGGCTGTTGAACGTCGCTGGCTCTCCTTGTCCTCCGGGGAGAAGGACTAGAAAGGACGGGACAGGGAACATGGTCTCCTCTCCCAGGGTGGGACGCGCAGCCCCTGCTGTAACTGCAGCCTGATGTGGTGGAGGTACAAGTGGGATCTGTGTGTCCACGGGAGGAAAGGACAAAGCATGGCTGCATCAGACGACGTGGGAACGCCCAGCCCAGCTCGTGAAGTTTTGGTTCTTCAGGGGTTCTTGTGCCAAGGCTTCCCTCTGGGTAAACAGGGGATCCGCTTCTCTCCAAAGTAATACTTGTAAAGCACTACAAGATCACGGAGTTAAAACAAAACAAAACTCTGGAGAGACCTTGGAAACGTGGGACAGGTTTGGATTCTGCTCTCTCTCCCCTAGACACCCTTTTCTTTTTTTTTTAGACCTCAGAAAAAACACTGAAATTCTGTGCCTAAAATAATGGCTTATGTAAAGGAGCAAAGGCAGTAGGATGTAAGGATCCCAAACACTGATCCTTAGAGCTTTACTGGATAAAACAGTTCCTAACAGCCTCTTATTCAGTGTAAGAATCAAGATGGACCAAGGAATGTGGGTTGGAGGTGTATTAAAAAATCTTACGCTGTATATATGCCTCTAAATGTGTGCCTATCCCCTAATTTAAGGGCTGAAAATGAACTTGCAATCTTGTAGGACAGACTGTCCTTCACGTCCTCTAAAGCTCTGCCATTAAATTCAAAGGGAGGAAGGCTGATCTTTAATGACATTCATCTATTTATATCTCACTTCTTAAATAACTGTAGAAATCTCTTTCAAGTGTGAACAGACTAGAGAATATTTGTAAATGTGTGCAGGCAATACAATGCACGATTTTGTTCTGTGCTTGCTAGAAGTGCCATCCTCTCAGGTGGAATTACCGGGATTAATTTAAGGACCATTAAAGGACAAAGCCCTTCTTAAAAATGGAACCAGACCAATTTATCTCTTGGTTGCCAAGAAATGCATTTAGGAAAAAATCATCTACTTTGCATTTTGAACATGAGATAATTTAGTAATGTCAACATCCAGCAAAATGGACTCAAGTGCTAAAGTGACTCTGCCACGGTGTAATTACGGCTCGTGTCTTAAAGGTTATAAAGCAGATATACCTGTATTCCACTGGGGTTGACTCCACTACAGTGGCTAATTATTTTTTTAGGAACAATGGCAAACCATGTCAGACACCTTGCTGCTGATTAAATAACATTAAACTTCTAGGAGACAACCTCTACCTTTCAGTTAAATCTGGAATAGCAAACAGGGCATTTAAAGAAGGGACAGAAAAAACATCCAGCTATTCACCTTCCGTCACACAAATACCTCAAAGCACATCATGCAATCTACAAAACCTCAAAGAATCGAAGAAGTTTAAATTTATATCCACACAGGAAAATTGCATGGATCTTTCACTCAATTTGCTAGGTTTTATTTTAATTATTTTGAAGGCTTTTTGCTTACTGGAGTTTATTATTCATTGTTTAAATTCTTTGGGGAAGTTTTTCCTGATCCCTGTAATAACAGACTAGCTCTTCCATTTTCCACTAAACCTTTTCTAATACAGGTTGATCAGACTCAAGTAAAGCAATTCAGGTGCTGCTTCACACAGAATCGACACAAGGCATTAAAATAGTTCGGTTCTATGCATTTCTGAAAACAGTCTTATATTTAACTCCTGAGCATTACACATCCGAAGGATTATCCATCACCTTCTTAGAGGGACTTCTGGATTTTTTTCCTGAGGGTCTGGAATGAATTTAGAAACTATCTGTGTTATATCCATCTGAGTAATTATAAAGATTCTTTCAAATATGCTTTGATGCAACTTTAACACTTAATATCATTTTTTTCACGATGTCCAACCACCAACAGATATCGGTTCCCTCAAAGTTTCATCCGCCTCTCTCCAGCATTTAATTTGTTTCATCTGTAAATTTTAGCATGTTTTTATTCACACTGTGTCCTCACTGCTAAAAGGTTGAAGGAGATGAAATATCATTCCTTGGGATACATCTCTGCAATTTTTTTGTCACACTGGAAGTTGAATGTTCTGATGTTCCGAGGGTTTGTTTCCAGATTAAAAAGTAGTTAAGAAACTGAAGAAAAATTAGCTCCCTCTAGACAGTTTACTTGTTCTGCCAGCTTACAAGAGACATTTGAAAATCCAAATTTAATATCTTGAGAAAAAAAAAAAAAATTCTACTAGACCAGAAAGGCCTGATTTCCAGAGTAGCTATTTTTCCCAAATATCTTACAGTGCCGTTATGGTTCGATCGGGCTGGAAATGGGAATTTTCCCCAAGAAATTCATTATTATTTTTTTAAGGACAGAATGTGGACTCTTCATCCAAAGCCCAAGCTTTTAATTTTCAACAGAGAGGACCTTGATGATGCTACTGGGAAGGCTGGCAAGAGCAGACATTTTCCAATGGAAAACAAATACAGGCAAGATTTTGTCAAAAAAAGAAGTGTTATTTAGTAGCTCAAAGGTTTAAATGTTGAATTCTATCTAGTTTAGCTTGTTGTTTTTCAATTTTTTGGTTCATTTCAGCCCTGTCATTTCTTGACTTATCAATACCCAGCCCTGCCTTTGGCCCTCACTCCCTTAATCTTACTTTTGGTATATTTGAAATAATTTCTTGTTTATCTTTCCATCTGCAGTTGTTTGCTCTTCAAATTCCCTTCTTAGTCTTGCTTGACTTTTTTCTGTAATGGTTTGTTCTTTCTGTTGGATCCATTTGGGCAGGGATTTCCATTTTCTCTGTTTGGCTTAAATAACCTCTTAAGCTGTACCAGCAGACCCAAAACCTGTGATTCTGATTGAGCAATTAAGATTCTTTAGGCATGTTAATGAAAGGACTCTGACAACTGTCTGAGCTATATATGTAATCATGGCCTTTTAGAACACCAGTAAAATAAATTCACTAATACCAGGTCTTTTAAACCCCATTAGAGAGCAAAGTCTCTGAGACAGCCTGAGCATTTCATCAGGTCTCCAGGTTTTTGCCGGTTTTATCTCCATGATGAGCTTCTCATTGCCAGACATGAACTTTCCAGATGAGATTCACTTGCCTGATTATTTCCCTGGGGGGATGGGAAGAGCACAGCTCTAATTAGCAATCTCCTCTGATACGAAATAAATATTAATTGCCTTTTTTAATCTGAAGGTGTCTACAACCCTTGCCTTGTACTATTAACATAACCATATTGTTTGGGGATTTTTTTTTTTTTTAAATTCTGAGGTGTTTGTTTTTCTTTTACTATTAAATAGGCCTTAAACTTGCTCAGGCAACATCTCACTGTTACAGGTTTGGTTTGTGCTATTACTGAGAAAGGACTGGGGTTTTGGCTCCTTTCAAGGCAGTTCAATGTGGTGGTGCAATACCATGTCTCAACCTGTACAACCAGGCACTATATTGTATTTTTATGTCTTCCTTACCCAGGATGTTTTCCATGTTTCCAGGAAAAAGAGAGGTTCTCACGCAAAGATAAATGCTCTGGTGAAAAGCAGATGCAAAGCTAGGAAGTGTTCAGTCTTGAGGCCTCACTCAACCCACTATTCTGACGGGCAATTCAGGATCCAAAAATTCATCAGGCGCTTCGTGTTCTACTTCCAGCACAGGGTACGTGGTTTATGTGTCTGGTCAGCACGTTTCAGGGAGGGGAAACACCTAAGCAAGACTGTACCAATCCAAAATTATGAAGGACATAAACACAACTCCACAGGAAGAGACGTGAAAACTGTGACAGATGTCAGTTCTGTCACTCAAAGGGTGGCTCAAAATGCTCAACACGGTGGCAATGAGGACGAAATAAAGCTCACCACTAAACAGAAAATCAAATTGTATCTTCTGTCTTGTACAATTAGGGTTTCAAACTAACACTTCGCGGTGAAAGTGTTACTACTGAACAGGAAAAGAATCTCTCAAACAGATGAAGTTTTAATTTTCTTCTTCTTTCTGGTTTGAAACAACTGTTAACATGGACGGATATTTATCCCATATTTTTCAATTTTTCGATTTCTAGAAAAACCTGTAGGATTGTATTTCTCAAATACCAGCCAAATGTGAACACTCCCTTAAATTCCTTACACAAACAAGTGTAGATAATAGGTACAATAGCTGTTCTTTACAGTATTTTTAATTACTTACTAAAATGTTTAAGAAACATGGCCTAACCTCTGCAAAAATACATATCTGGAGTTAATCTAACAAGTGGTTGTCGCTCCTGCTTAACATTTATGGGATAAAGCACCATATATCAGGAATTCAGAGAGGTGGTTTTCTACAAAAGCAGGGGAATGACAATAATGAGGATGGGAAACGGGGTATGGGACTCTGGGCGTGAGGAACAGGGCGGGGAAGAAGAAAAACACGGGAGAAAATGAGAGTTTTCCTTTCCAGTCCAGTGCTGTTTGTCCTCCAATGGACCTTTTTTTATTCTGAGCCATGTTTTCTTTTTACAAAACAGTAAAAAAGCTTCTTTACACAACATCCACAGGAGTCATCCTACTGTAAGAAACCCCAGGAATACATTATCTTTACAACTTCTCCTCTTCAGTGAGAGCAACCTGGCAGAAATAAGTGGCAGGCATGAAAGCCTAGGGAGGATTTTTTTTTCTTGTTATCACACCATTGCATCTGAAATAATTCCAGGATTCCAGCCAAGATCTTTGACACAAGTATTTGTAACGTGGAGCTGAAATACCAACCCAAAATGCAGTCAAGCGCTGTTTGCTAAGTCAGAAAACCCTCCTGCAGGGTTTCTAGAGTTATCTGTCTTCAGAAGGTGAGGGGGAAAAAAAGACATCCAGAAGTTTTTCTGAGCTGATACAGCTTCAGGATTAAGGGTGATCTGTAGACAAAACATTTTGCAAGGCTTTATATCCCCGACACCGCAGCCATTTCACTTGAATGTTCTATTTCTGTAGCCACGGGGGATTTTTGAGTTTGCTAAAACAACTGAACACATTCTTCAAAACAATACAGTGGGTCTTTCTTGTGAGAGCAAAGCTAATCAAACACACATCCTGTGCTATTGGTGTCAGCCAGCCCCCCATGGCCCCACAAGAGCCTCTGCTTTTAGGCCAAGAGGCGTATTCTGGGCTGTTTCCTCCATCTGTTCTCAAAGCACACGCCAAGATGGTCAAGGTGTCAGAACATCCCACTGAAAACCACATCAAAGAAGTGACCTGAGCTGCCACACCAGGACTGGAGTCTCTGCAGAGACAAAATCTGTAGAAATAAAATGCAACTGTGAGTCTATACAACATTTATAAGATAATTCAATGGGCTTTGAGGGCCCCAAAAGCCCTGCTCCAAAATACCAAAAGGTGTGGTTAAGGAAATGCATAACGTGACCCCACATGGCTCCAGCCAGCTCTTTGTAACCTGATGTTAAACCTTTCCTCATCACAGAAAGAAAGAAAGAAGAAAGCTGGAAGGAAAGGTATATCCAGGACTGGGAAATGAGGTGACTCAGGCCTTGAGGGGCTGGAAGAAGAGAAAAGGAGACAAATGGGAAAAGCGGGTGTGACTGACGTGGACACAATGCAAGAAAGTAGGGAGAGTGTTGCCAAAGAACACCCTTTGATGGAAGCAAAACCACTTCCCACAAAACTGACCATGGGGTTTGGTTAAAATCTCACTTGGGAGCTGCATAATATTTTAGAGACTGGAAGGAATGGTACTTAAATAAGAACAAGTACCTGGAAAACAGAAATCACGTCAGAATGCTGATATATCCTTGGTCTCCAAGCCCCTTCCGAGCTATGGGATGTGCCACCCTCCTGACGTGGCCTGGAGAACATCACGGAGGGCACTGCAGGCAGAGCACAGCTCAGCACCGAGCGCTCACACCTCCATCTGATGTCACCTCTAAGAAATTAGGAACTGAGCGTGTCCTGGCTGAGCTCTGCCTTCCTGGGGAGCCCAGCCAGCCCAGCTGAAGCTCTCAGAACATGTCACATCTTCCTTTAAATTCAGATGTTTACATCAGCTGCCTTCTAGACATGCCCAAGGCTCAGCCAGTCCCCCCAGCCGTGATTTCCCTGCCTTGGGAAGAGGCACACGAAGGAGAGGGGCAGTACAGGAGGAGAAGACCAGGCTTTTGGCAGAAGCAGACACGACCACATCACTCCCACTCCACCAAAGATGGCAAGAACAGCAAACCCAAATGTGTAGGGCTGTCCACCTCTCCCTTCCTCCCTCCTTTCACTCCCCTTGCCACAGGAGGAGGAGCCAGCCCCTGGCACCTCATCAGGAGTAGCAAAAATCAATTTTATCAGGGCTGCTGAAAGTCCCAGATGAGTTCTGGCCTGCTGTACCCAGAAAAAAATTTAATTGGCTGCAAATTCCAGGCAAGCACTGAAGTTTTCACTGAGTTTTTTTCCTACAGCAATAGTCAGGAAAGCCTGTGGATTCAAAGCTTCCGGTTCCATGTAAAGCACCACATCTCCCTCACTGGCCGGAACAGGCCATTATGATTTGTGTATTAAAGCCTTGTGTTTTCCACCTATCGAGTGCATAAATAACAGTTTAACCTTTATCCCAAGGCATGTACACCCTTCTACTCCTGGAGAAATGAATTCATGTTTAGCAGTCAAATCAGTATCAACCTGACCTTTAAACACATCAGTGTTTCTCGGAAAAATATTATGGCTGGGATACCTACTGTGGTAAACAGCATTAGCTGCTCCAGCCCATGGCTGAGTCGTGCTGTGAGGAGCCTTATCAAAATAAGGGGGTGGAAACCAGCGGGGACCACAGATCTTCTGACAAACTCCACAGGATATGAAGAACAATGTAAATGTAACAGTACTGGCAGATATATTTCTATATTACTGTTCCAGAGATAACAGCTAAGGTGAATCATTTCCCACCACCTACAGTACTGAATTATTTCAAATTCTGAAGGGACCATATTTATTTCATTGGTAGGTAGCAATTTACTTAGCTGAAGATCATTATATTTATATGTCTGTGAAATCCTCACAATAATTATATATTTGAGCTGTCTCAGAAGTGCTATATATATTCTCATTAGTCATGTACTTCCAAGGATATTATCATTTTTTTTTTCCTTCAACAACCTTTGCAATCTGAGTGTGAAGTACTGCACTGCACATGAACCTCGACTCTTATAGTTTTCTTAAACTCCAGTTTAATCAAACAGCAGGGTGGCCTGTATTCAAATGCAAATGTTAAGCTTGCTATGAAATATCTTCATTTCCTTAAACGACTGCACTGTAGAGCTTATTTAAAACAGCCCACACTGTGCAACAAAACAGAGGAGGACATGGGAAAAAAGTCCTCTGTTTGATATTACTTCTGCAAGGCTTCTCCAAAAAAGGTCATGAAAACTTTTAGAGCAGGGTAAGGAGATCAAGGCGAGGGGGTTTCTTTCGTTCCAGTCCTATCTGTGCCAAGCAGACAATTAAACCTCGCGGGTGGAGAGAGGTCCATTTGTCTCCTTCAAATGCACTTCAGAAGTCTCAAGTGAAAAATATTTTCAAAACACAAAATGTTGCATGACTCTAAGTGTAAGTGGTAGTACATGGAATTAGAGATTAATAACCCAATGGGAGCCGTGCCTGTGATTTGCAGCACACACTGATGTTAAAACTCCCAGCCCTTGGACCCGGAGGAGAAGATGAGGCTTCCCTTTACTCCCAGCAATGTTGCTGCAGGATCACCAGGTAATTTTTTCCCCCTTGTTTTTAAATGCATAAAATGACAGGAGGTGCCAGGCTAACAGCCCTGAAGGTGGTTAATTTAACACTCCACCCTTCTGTGGCAAGTTTGAGCCAAAGAAACCCAAGAGCTTTAAAAATATTAATCCTTCACATCACTACTCTCATTCTGTGTAGTTTCTTACTTATTTGAATACCTTCCACAAGCACTAAGGAAATGGCCACAGTTGTGTTTTCCTCTACCACTCGTGCCAAAAGCAGACTTTGGAGTTTGTTTCTCCTGATTTGGCTGACGAATTTTTCTCTTTCTCCTTTTTGAAAACAACTGAGTAAAAAAAAGATTTAATGTAGAACTTGTGTTGGTACACCAGGTCATAACAATTGTTAGCCTTAGACCTGCCCAAAAATGACAAGTTACAACTAAAATAAACAAACAGCACAGGTAGAAGAGTAAACGTTACACCCCAGGGACGCAGTGCAGTAACAGGGGACAAAGCAGGCCCAGCCAAGGTAAGATTGTGATAGTCCAGTAGAAATGCACTACAATTACCAAAATCTGGAAAGGAAGGTAAAGGCTAAATTCTGCCTCAGACTGTGTAAGCGCAGGTTGAAACAAAGGTAAACAGTTCTCACTCCTTTGGCTGGTTTGGAAAACTGAGCAGTGAGGGAGATGCTGAGGAATATCAGTTCCTCTTATCATCAACCCATTGCAGCAGCAGTTTTTCCTCTTTCCTTTGCCAAACACTGTGGTGCAGGTATTTGCCATGATAACCAAAATTCTATCGTATTTTTAAAAGGAAAGTTTCACTGAAGAATCAATTAAAAAAAGCAAAGGTACAAAGTCTCCCATAAACGATCCACGTAGCAAATGAAAATCAAGAACTAAGTGACTTTGAGGAGTTCTCTGCACCTCTCACCTTATATATTTATCTATATCTATGTTATATACACATACACATGACACTGTTGACTTGCTGGGGCTGCTTCCACAACTAAATAGTGCAGTTACACTCAGGATGCACCATTTCTCTTCAGGTGAGCACCTATTCCCACCTACAGGAAATTATTTTAATGATTTAGACACTCCATGGTTGTGGAAACAAGCGCTGGGCAAATGTAAATAAACATTACTTGGCAGAAGGACATATCCATTGTGAAACCTCTCCACGGCAAATTAATCAGCCGAAAAGACTCTCACAGTTTGAAACTGGGCTTCCTAATCTATGATCGCTGCCACATTTAGTTTATGATGGTATAAAATAAACATCACACCTCTAAACTTCTCACAGGGCTGATGAATCAGCTCAGAGGGGATGACTCTCACGAGAGGATCATGCCTGTGGTTTGCAGAGTCCCACAGATACACAAGAGATGCAATTATGCAGGAATAGCCAATTCTGGAGCTCTGGCACAGCTTATTATTTGAGTAGCAAACAAGGAACTTTTTCAATTTAATTGCAGCCTGGCTTTTCTACAACTGATCTTTTTCATCCTTCTTTTCCTTTAACTATGGCCTTCACAGAATTTTGTTTTATTTTAATCCTTTGGTTGTTGATGCGCCCATTTTCTGGGCCTGTTTTGTACCTGCTATGGACATGCACAGCTTCAGAATGAGTTAAGTGTGGCTGCTTATAAGATTCACCCCATCACAGCTCGCTTGTTAGAAATCTGTGATTCAGATTAAAGAAATTTGCAGCATTAATTTCAGCCATGCACTGATAGAGGTTCTTAACTGTAGTGGTGCAACGCTCCCGAAAACCTAAGAAATTACTGACAATCTGGGTGGAACCTTTATCTTTGGATGCATTTTCAGATGATAATGTGCCTTGTACCATCATGTAGGCATCCTTGATAAGGAATTTATAAGTAGAGAGGGCAGCACTAAATATGTTTTAGGAATTATTTGTGTGACCTGTGGTATGTGAGAGGAGCTGAGCTCTGACCAGCGTCGGAGCTGCAGGTGCTGCTGGTCCCCACCTCAGCCACATACCAAGGACACAGACTCATCCCAAATGCACAACATTTCTGTCCCCCTGCAATGTAACCCTTCGATCACCCCAAACACAAGGAACAAATGATTTTCACTAATTAACAAACAGCCCTGGCACAGGGCCCAGGCCCCGGCTGTCCGTGCTCTGGTACCGGCTGGAAAGTGCTCGGCACAGCCACTGCTTTGGCAGGACTGGGACTTTAAAGGTCAAGTAATTACCAGCTTTTGGAAGCATAAACTGCCTTTAAAGTCAGCAGAGCAAACAAAAACTATTAGGAGATTCATCCAACATTTATCTTTTAACTTGTTATCTCTGATACACATATACTGTTTGCATTGCGATGCATAAAATATTAAAATTAAAAGGCTCAGGGACTTCTGAGATAAAAAAAAAAAAGAGTAAAACTATTTTAGATTCAGAAACATTGCATCAATATGTAGTGTATTTGCATACTGGAATCAGAGACTCCTGATTATGCATGTTTATTGATTTTGGCTTTGTTTTGATTAATGATAAAACTATGATCCATCTTGTAAGGTAGCAAGGCTTGAGGGAGCTCAGCACAATACAAATGCTTTCTGTTTTAAGAAATCCTATTTATGCAAATAAGGGGACATTCACATGCATTTTGCTCAAGCGTGGTTGTAACAAAGCACTCAAAACATTCTCTTTTATGCTCTGGATAATTTGGGGAGGCATGTTTAATACAAAAATGCTGCATAACAATTACTTTTTTCTTCATTATGAATGACTCCCATTATATCACCTTGGACAAAAGAACAAGCCTCAATTCCCACTGCACCTAATTTATTATCACTGCTGAAGATACTGTTGTGTGTCAGGGTGAACACAGTTCTTCTAGAAATGGGTTGCAAAAATCCTACTGGGGGAGTTCAAGGGGAACGGGGAGAAGTAAGGAAGAAATAGCAAACCAGTGCTGCCTAGAAAAGTTTTTGCATCTCTGTAACAGCAATGTGTTTTCCTCCAGTTGTTTCACTTCGGAAGGTGGGAGAGAGGTTTTCATCAGACAGAGCAGCTCTAGATACTCATTATCAGAATACCAGGGAAACATGAGGACAGACTTCCAGTGTCCTAAGGACATCAAGAGTTGTGACAAATTCTATTGCTGTCTTAGTTACCAGCATTTAGAGCATACACTGGGCTGAAAGGATTCTGAATTTATCCAACCAGGCACCTGCCCATCAAGAGAAACAAATTTATCAGATGGCCTGTGCTCTGACACATGAATTATCTCCCAGATCTCAGCAGGATCTTTGCCTGTATGACAGCTGCCATATTGCCTTCTGATACACTTTGGCAGCAAGATCAGAGTCTAGAGTTTAAACATGAGAGAAACCCGAGAATAAGTGAGGGAGGGGAGGTGAGGAAGATCTTCCTCCTTAAGTTATAATCCCCAAACATTTTTTTGGGATGTCCAAAGCTGTGTTGTAGAAGAAGGATATGGAAAAGAAATGTCCACTTCTGCAAGCAAGGGCTGACACATCTGCTAACAGACCATGTGATAATTTCTTTTTAAAGGACAGTAGGGTTTGCCTTCTGTGGCTGTTGGGGCTGGTGACAACAGGACTCCAACAGGACACTCCCTGTGTCCTCCCATGACCTCAGAATATTTGCTTCCACAGCAGTTTAGAGCTGCCTCATGCTGCAGGAAATCTGGTTGAATTCCTACTCCAGTGCTCCTGTGTATTCTGAGAGACACTCCGCCAGGCTCAGAGGGAAGAGGAGGGGTCAGCTGAACTGCAAGGAAGGGTCAGGCTGCCACACAGTCATTCCTGCAGCTGAAGGCCCGGATTTGTCTTGGAAATTGGGCCTCTTAATGTTTTCACTGCTTAATAAGCCCTCTCCTACTTCAGGGACTTCGTTATATGAAGTAGATGAAACGCTCTCTTGCTCTTTCAGCTCAAGCTGCCGGGAATTTTTCTCCACTTTCAGAAGAAATTCCACTGCCCACTGAAAGCCCATCCCAGGAAAGCAGCACTCCCAGGCTGCAGGGACATCTCTGCTTCCCATCACCCTGCAATGGCACCGAGGGGTCAGGAACAACAGAGCCAAACAGACTGGGGAGATCACAACTAATTCCTGAATCCAGCACTGTCAGTGGGGAGCTCAGTGTAGGGGGGGTCCCTCCCAATTCCTCTCCAAGACTGGATTATCTAAGCCATGAAATCATACACACATTTCTGCCTCCAACAAAACTAGTTCATTCATTTTTCCACTCACTTGAAAAGGCAAATATGGACTGAAATTTCAAATTTTGTAAGGAATTATTTAACCCAGAGGCTAAAGCTCTTTTATAGTTAAGCCAGAATTCAGCTTGAAGCATAAAGAAAACTGTAGCATAAATTAGCACATACTGACTGAGGTGATGCTAGAGAAATAAAAAGTTGATTTAAATCCAAGTAGTAAACCAAAGAACTAAACTTGTTAATTTGCTGGATACTCTCACTGATTAAATAAGTAACTGTAGTCAGGTTAGAGGATCTCAAAGATCAAACTAAATGTGTGGATTGAAAAACCTGTGAACTTTGTAAGCATCAAAACCCAAGGCAGTGGCATATTTCCATTTGTGTCTGAATCAAGTTGTTGCATTTCTCTGGCACAGTTTGAGAGCTCACTGATACTGCTATAAATCTGACTATTCAACTCACAATTGTAGATCTTACACCAGTATAAATTATGTATCAAATCAAGCCATTCAACACATCTGCCCTCCTATGGTACCAAACTGTATTGCGTGTCACAAAATATTTTGAAGACTAAATGTTAATTCTGGTCCAAATGATAGCATGTTTAATTTTGAATGAAAATTAACAGCCCACATGCACTGAAAACCTTCCCAGCAACGCTTAAAGAATGACAGTGTGGAGTTTAACACCAGTAACAAAAATAGGATTGGGCATTTTGGAAGGAAAATATTGTGCTTCTGTATCAACAATCTTCCCCCTCCAGTTCTCTTTTTTT
>VXAY01001424.1:1433752-1481182 GCA_013399855.1 Oxyruncus cristatus | reverse complement strand
TTTTTTTTTTTTTTAAGTCTTTAAACCTGGTGCTTAACTCTGTCCGTGAAATATTACACAATATGTTGATCATGCTGGTTTTTAATTTCAACTCAACTGAAGAAGCATTGTTAAAAAGAATGACTACATCCCAGGGGAATCAGGAAATTAAACTTTATTTATTAGGTTTTGACTTTCCCATAAGTAGACAGAGCCATATTCCATCTGATTACCATGTGAGGGGAGGCACAGCTTGAAAAACAGCACTGCCAATGTGCCACTGGGCCATTGATTAATTAAGCAATAAGATGAGGAGGTCTGTCATTTAGGGTCATTAATGCTTGTCTAAAATGCCATTTGAAGTGTCAGTTTAGTATTATAAAGCCTGAGCCCACAGGATTTACATCTGAGCACAGGACTTGATCCTTGTGTTGGTCTGTTTGCATCACTGGCACTGCCATTTGTAGGCATTGGAATATACTGGTCAATCTAAACACAACCTACATTTTTGGGGGTGGGGAGGTGGGAGAAGAAGAGCAGATCTTCATTTCAAATTTATTTTAATTTCAAAAATAGTACGGTTTGCATTACAAAAATTTTCTCTCCACAGAGTATTGTGAAATATCATAAAAATATATATATACAGCAATTAGTTTCTTAAAATAATACACCAGCAGGCAACTAAGTCTCTAAAGAAGCTCTAAATGCTCCATAGCAAATCCACACCCAGGGAAAGGAGTGACAGCAGAATTCCAGGAGTCAGGACTCCTCCATCCTACAGTCATGGCTTTGCTGCCAACTGAGCCATCACCCTCAGTGCAGGAAGCCACAATTAATTCATCTGCCAAATGAGTACTACCACTTAAATACTTCACAGGGCTGCTGTAAAGAGTAATTCATTGCTATTAGGCAGTGCTTTATGATCATCATATCACTGTTTCCAGGCATTCCACAGCAAGGAATTAAAAAAATAAAAGGGTATTCCCAAGATTCTTCTGATTTTCTGAACTGGTTCCGGTAACCTGGAGAAACCACCACTCCCTCCCCCTCTGCAAAAGCTGCTGCATTTTGTAAGCAGTCGTTAAACACTGGCCTTGGGAGAAAGCCCAGGGTTTTCCCTGGTTCAGTGGGCTGGGCACTCAGCTGGGAGCAGGCATTCCTGAGTTCCAGTCCTTGCTGCAAGATATGTCCCAGAAGTCCCCTCTGAGCAGCACTTCTTGGCTTCTGTTTGACTGACACTTACCTGTGCCAAACTGCGTTTTTCTCTGCACACCACATTTAAGAAATGATAATTTGAAATATTTCGCTTCCAGGTGAATATACCAAAGGATAACAAACATGATCCCACAAGAGAGCAAGCTGATAACATGCTCTCCATAAAAGCAGCTGCCTGCCCAAATCATAAAATGGGTGTTTTACTCATTCACTCACACCCACTGTTGCTAAACATCCAAATAAAGATCAGTTAGGACTGCTTCCCTGTGAATAGACTTCCCTTTAATTAGATATTCCAGAAATTATGCTTTAACAGCTTGTTATTTTATTACTTTGTTGGGACAAGAAATTGGGAACGAGGCAGCTCTGTATAGTCCTTTCCCACTGCAGAGTGGAATGGGCCTCTGTCCTTGCCATCTAGTGCTCATTGGATAATGTAGGAACAGCAGGGGAGTGCTAAGGAACAAAAATTTTTAAAAAAAGAGATTTTTCAGACTGTAGTTTAAAGACAGAGATGCCCAGTTCAAAGTTTCTACCTAATTTCTTGCCAACCAGCACAGCCTGGGTACCAACATAAACACTGCCATTAGATACAGGCCTGTACTTTCAGTTCAACATCAGCACCATCACAGTTACACCAATATTTTGTTCATCTAGGGAGAAGTTAAACCAGTATGAGAACATTTATAGAAGCTTAATATTATCCACACATGAACTATATCACTGTCAATAACTGAGCACCAACTTTGGGTTTAGACAGAGCTCCAACAGAATTCCCAATGTGTAACCGTGGCAGTGGGAAAAGGAAAAGGAAAGGGAAAGAAAAGGGACCATGTCCAGTGCCACATTTGTATCATGTTCCTTCACTCTGACTAACCTTGAGAGGATGTTCTAAGGGACAACATTTCAGCCACATGGAGTGATTCCTGTGATTCCATGAACACTGTGATTAGATGAGCAGCAGATGACTTGGAAGTCAAATTGCTGCATCCCCATTGAATTCCCAGCTCCACGTGCAGCAGCACTCCCCCTTCCCAATGTTCCCCACAGGCCAGCCAATTCCAGCTCTGAAGATCTCCTTAATCTTCCTAAGACACCAAGTAAACAAAAGACATCTTGCCTCCGGTTGTACCAAACCCTATCTGCTACGGCACAACATCAACAGTTTGTCCATCAGGGTCAAAATGACTCTGAACAACATTTCATAGGTCCCAACATTCCATGATGACACAGCTACAAAGGCTGACATTGAGCTCACCAGGAAGCCCAACAGTCCAAGCGACAGCAGCTCTGAGGGAGATCATGTCCTCAGATCTGGGTATCAGCAACCAGGGCTGAAAAAGTTAAACAACCAAATGTGGAGACAACCATGAGCTAAACAAGAGATAACCACTTAGACACAAGCACAAGGCTGTATCCCAGTGCAGCAGCCCCAGAACCAGATGTCTGCAGCCAGGGTGTGGAAACTTCGGTGACAAAGTTGCTGCTCTTCAGCTCAGCTGGATTCATCATGGAATTGCAGAATATCCTAAGCTGGAGGGAACCCACACGGATCATCAAGTCCAACTCCTGGCCCTGACCAGACACCCCAACAATCCCACCCTGTCCTTGGGAGCGTTGTCCAAACACTCCTGGAGCTCTGGCAGCCTTGGTGCTGTGCCCACTGCCCTGGGGAGCCTGTTCAGTGTCCAGCCCCCCTCTGGGGGAGAAACCTTTTCCTGAGATCCACCCTGACCCTGCCCTGACATAACTTGAGGACATGTTGTGGGGTTCAGCTGATGAGTAGCAACTCATTAAACCAAAGGAACCTGCAGCCCAGCCCCTGCTTTAACTTTTTAAATCAATTTTGCAATCAATTTTGTTTGAGTTCTGTATAACTAATAAACTGAAAACACTTTTGAATTAACTCAGAGAAGAATTCTTACAAGTTCTGACAGTCCCTAAATTGATGAAGGCTCAGGACAAAAAACAGAGGGTAATGATACTCATTGGAAAGGATTCTAGGACGAAGCCTGTTGTTTCTGTAAAGAGGGTGGGGTTTTTTAAAAATAAAACAGTGGCAAAAACATCCTTCTTTACCAGCAGCACCCAGAGCACAACTCCTCCCTCTCCAGCACAATATTTGGCTGGGTTAAACCACAATACACTCATTCTGCTGAGCCTACCTACACCCATCTGATCCCAATTAACTCCCAGCCAGGAGCACTTTCCTGCACTTCTAGGAAACCTTTAGGGGAGTTGTCACACCTCCTCCCCTCTCTTCCATCCCCCAAGAAGCAAAAAAAACCCAAAAAAATCCATGTTCAAAAATGTTTTAACTCAACAGGGTTCTCTTCTCAGAGACATTATCATCCCAAGATTAAACAAATCGATGGTTTTTATCCAAAATACACAAAGCTATGACTTTTGGAATTTCTCTGGGGAATTTATCATTCATTTCCAAATTCAGTGTATTGTGTCTCCTTTTATTTACTCAACAAACACTGCCAGGGCATGAGATGTGTGGGAATCACCTGTTTTGTTCAACTGAGCACATTTGCATACATTTCTGCAGGGATAACTGAAGTACCTTTGTTATCTAAGTGAAAGACTTATTTCAGTTTATAAGGACCTCATGACCTCTTCTGTTTCTGCTCTGGAATATTTATTACAATATAGCTGAAACAATGTATTAATCCACAGTTATTTTGTTGTTGTTGTTGTTGTTTTTAAAAAATCCATGTTTTAATCAAATGTGAAGGGGGGAAAAAAAGAGGGGGGAAAAAATGAAATCTGGAATGTTTCTATTGGTGTTTTAACGCATAACTAACTACAGCAATTTATTTCACCACATCCAGTTGTACTGCTAAACCACAGATAAACATTACTAATGGAGCAAGAATGTGCTTCTTCCCTGTGATGGAGGTCCAAGATTGCCCTCTGGAGTTTGCCAAACAGCATGGGGCACTTCATTCACCATGTGATTGGCACACACTCCAGCTCTGAATCAGTTTGGAGATGAAATTGTTGGCTAAAGCTCTGGAAATTCTGACTCTAGAGCTGTCAGGCAGGCTGTCTTTACTCTGAGGAAAAAAATAGTTGTTTTTAACATGTTACTTGGCTTTTTATGTGGTTTTACATTGTTCATTAATGTTTTGGATTTTCAAGTATTGTGCAGCACCCCAAGAACTTTAGTAGGGGGAACTCATAAGAAAAATATGAGTTCATTATTTCAACTTGTGATAATAAAAGCACGTTTGGGGAAATACTCCAATCCCATCTGTTTTGATGGCACACAAAAAGGCCATCAGCCATTGCATGCTGATAACAAAAGATATATCTGAGCCCTGAAAGGCAGAAATGTCATTTCTTAACTTAGCTCATGTTAAAGGCAGCTCTTACAGTGCAGGGAATTCTAAGGGTTGAGGGTTTATTTTTCCATTTATCTTGTAAATCAAGGAAATTAGCCCATAAACTTGTGCTTCAATTTTTTTGTAGTCAGCATTATTTTGCATAGCAACAACCTTATTTGTAGGATATTTTAAGACCCGCAGTTTGGCTTATTATCGTATTGATATTAATGGAAATGATCCAGAAGAGGAAACCACATCATTTGGAGGTCTGACTCTACAGCCTGACACATCCTAATGTCAGTGAATATTCTAGGAGCAGAGTGCTTGGAGGATTGGTTCTGAATTCACTTCCTTAGGGACATGTAACTGTAAAATCCCGAGTTCTTTTCAGATCCAGTCACCTCAAATCTTCATGCAGCCTTTCACTTCAGCTCAAGCTTTTTCCCCCCTTACTCCCAGGAATCAGGTTTTGTGTGTGCACTCACAGTGTCCACAACACTCTCTTTTTCCACTTCTACAGTGCTGTGTTATAACCCAACATGACAGTTGTTTTGCACAGCAATTTAATGTGCAGCTTCTCTTTTATCTCCTTTCTCCAGTGGCTGGTGACCTGCCTTCCCAGCCACTAAACCTTTCAGAAAGGTTTTTCTCTTCCCTGAACACACAGAGTTTTGGCTCCCTGTTGTGGTAAACCCTCGAGGATCCAGTTCCATTATGCTCCTGTGTCAGCAGAGGTGCTGTCAGCTGCCTGAGGTACAGCCATGCCACTGATTTGGAACCTGAAGGAGCTTTTGTAGCAAGATGAGGGTCAACCAGTATCAAAAAACACAAGCACAATCCCCACCTCTGTTCTCCTAATAGAGAGGTATTTCGAAAAATATGTGCAATCTTTATAACGCTCCTCTTCATGAAAATCTTTAGAGTAATGCGTGTCTTCAGAGTAACATCAGATTGATTCCAATGACCTCAACGGCACTGCCACATGAACTCTGCAAAAATGTTTATTCCTTCACCATTGATTTGAGTAATGAACAGTTCACATTTGGGAAGTCAGAGCTCCAGGGGTGTTTTTATACTTAAGATGGCTTGTCTGGCTGCAGGTTTTTTTCGTTCTCGGGAACGGGTTGGTCAATGCACCAGTTTTTGCTGTGGTGTTTCGGGTACCGCCTAAAAAAGGGGCCCTCGGTGTTTTCATTGTTCTCATCTGTCACAAAGGATGTCTGGTAAATGGTTAAGCCATCCTCACTGCTAGGGATGGATTCATGAGCCCACTCAAAGAAGTTAGTGGAGCTCCCTTGCTGTTTCTCTGGATCCAGCTTCTTCAGGCCCATGCCCTGGGAAAAAAATGGAGAGAAAAATTCATGCAAACATATGACTTCCAGTCACAGCTTCACAGATGAATCTTGTAACAGTCACTACCCCACTGGGAAGTGAATGAAGCTGTTACCACAGTGATTTCAAGAACTCAGGGCTGATCTTTAGCAAGTTAAAAATAATATTGTCAGACTTGCCTGTATGAACATTTCTGGTCGCATATATAATGGGAAATCTGCTGACCTTCCACCTCTCAGTGCTAATAAACCACTTTTACTTTGCATTTCTGTAGCATACCATGTACTCAGGGCTATTTATCTACACTCAGCTAAATTAATCTTCAGAGTAACCCAAAGAAATAGGTTAATAGTTTTAGGTTCAGGCTGCAATGAAGAGACTGAGACAGACCATGAAATCTCAATCTTCAAAGCCATCCCTTGTGTGTCCAAATACAGAGAGACAGAGCTTGATCTCCACACTCCATAGCTTGAAGGAAATTTATTTGGAATTATGGTTGATCAGTATCTCTAAAACTATGAGACACTGCACAAAGTGCACAGAAATGGAGGTTACTCAGTGAAATACGAATTCAAAAAAGTCAGACAAACTTTCTCTATCACAATTCACTGCTTCCTTCTCTACTTATTATCCTGTGAACTGCACCATTTCTTTTGCTGCCTGGAATGATACAACAACGTAAGAAAATTGGAAGGACATGAAACTGTTGCACATACAGAGAACCCCCCAAAAATTTCAATCCTATTCAAAGCTGTGGCTTCTGCAGCATACATTTAAACAGGTGTGTTATAGAGATCTGGATTGGAAAAGAACACACTCTGCAAACGTGTTGTGGGTATCCAACGGATTTTCATAAAGATGAGTCTGAACCAAATGTTTGGGGCTGTGAGTTATGAGTGCCTGAGACCCCTACAAAAATTCATTGCAAGGCCAATCACCTTTAGCCTGTAACTGGGTAGAAAACCAAAACAGGAGTACAAGAAGATGCCTGTCAGAGACCCAAACAATGTTTTTTTTGTTGCCTTAGAATTCTACCACTCTCAATGTGAGCTGCTGTACTGTACATCTGTGACAGTTCCAGAGAAGTCCTACCCCTACACTAATAAAAAATGTATTTTTCTTTTTTTTTTTTTTGACATCTTTCTCTTCCCAAAAGTTTTAGCATCTATTACTTTTTTTTTTTTTTTGCAGGGGATGGAAAAGATACTGTGTTTAATCTCTGGCAGACTAATAGATATGAGTTTGACTGATTTGTCTCAGTGCTGGGTACTTACAAGATCAAAATACTCTGCTGCATTACATATACTGTGTTTGTTGTCATGAGAAGAAAATGGGAAATTCTTGTTCCCTGCTTTCTGAAAGAAAAGAAATCAGAGCAAAAAAAGATGAATTTTCATATACCCTGTTTGGAGTCCACCAGTCTTATATTCTGAAATTACATCTGCCTATGTTCTAGCACAGAAGTCATATTCATATGTTAAATATTCAACTGCACATGATTGTATAGGGGTAATGCGAACCTTCTATTTTTATTTTTTTCTTATAAAATCAGCAGGAGGATCTGTTGATGTTTATATACATGATTAATACAAAAGTGTGACTTTTCAAATAAGAAACGCTACATTCTGTCTGCAAGCAGCAAAATGCTGGTATGTCAGGATTGCCCTGTTTGATTTAGTAGTAGGCCTAAAGCTAATTAAAATAAACTACAAAAGGGACCTCAAAACTGAATTAGTCTGTGATTTATGAACTGAATGTCATGGACATTGCTTGTTGCAGGGGGAAGTGGAGGAGGTATTAATTGCTTAACTAATTTATAATCTCATTCTTTAACATGATGTTCATCCAGTCTCTTCAGAAGAAAAAAAGGCCAACTGTAAAAGAACTATCTTAAAAATAACTGAACATATTTAAATTTTTTAATGTTTGATATATATCATCGCAATATTCCAACTATGATATTCCCCTCCAAACAGAAGAACGAGTTTTAATGTAACACAGTCTAAAAGAGGTGTTTCAAGAGTAGGGGAATCTGAATCAGCTCTTAAAAGAAATGTAAATGGAGGTGTGATCCAGAAGAAAAGTCCCTAAACAGAAAATCTTCCTGCATGGTCATATGTCAGAATATCTGGTCTTCGAGGCAGTTTTCTTTTTTTTTTTTTTTAGGTCTCATACAGATGCAACCGGACCGTGGTTCAGTGAAGAAGTAAATTCAGCAGATACATTCTAATATATGTGTTTAAAAATATGCACCTTCTAAGTCAGTAAAATGTAAAGCTTACTAAAACATCTTACTGCAATTACATGTCAATCTCAACATCTCAGGAATAGTGTTTATCACTAGTGCCTGTGTGCTGCAGGAGGATTGAAAACCAGGATGATAAATACTGAAAATCATCTCTTGGAAGGATTCCCCATATTAACTAATGGTTCAAAAAAATCTATTTTAGAATAATTATATGACTATCATGAAGTAAGAAATAAGGCTTTAACAGTACTATATTTCTGAGAAAATTCATTAACCTCACAGCCAGGGAGTTCCCTCATACAAAGAGATCAGAGCCATCCAGCTAAACATGCAGTGAGCTTCCAACTTTTTAAATGTCACATAAATAAACTTCCTCAGCCTGTCACTGTGACATCACATTTTAGCCTTTCGTGCCCTTTCATGCTCTCACCACTGATCTCATTTTAATTCTTGATTTATGGCAGACAGGATTTCCCCTAATTCTGTTTAACATTGAAGGGCTAGTAAAGACAAGACATGAAACACCAGGTGAACAGTTACACTGGTGTTGATAAAAGGTCCCTCTAACCTGGTTCTCCTTTTCAGACAGTGGCTAAGGCCAGATGTTTCACAGAAAGGCCAATGTAATATCAATACAGTGAACACTCAGGTTACAGTCTAATCTCTTTTTCACTAGCCCCAAGCTTCCCTTTTAAATAGTCCTTCCAAACCCATTTCCGCTCTTCATTATAGCAAAATCTGTGAAATGAACTCAATGTAATTGCTATGCTTACAGAAAATGAAAATAGAAAATGTTCTCTGCACAAAGTGGGTGGGTAAAGCAAAGCTCAGTGTGGTAATGGAATAAGGGCATAAAAACGTGCTTTTGAAACTGTAGCGTTTTGAATACTTGTGATTTTAAAATACTGTATTTTGTTTGATCCTAAAATTGTCCCAAATCTCCTCATTTTCAAGCAAGCCTTAAAAACATTTCGAGTGGGAAGCTTCTACCTTTTTAATGATCAAAAGAATAATCCTTTGCCTGAATATACAGAATTGCTGACATTCAACACAAAACAGATCTTCAGATTTCAATTGAACGTTCTAACAGGGCTTTACACACAGGTTTTGGACTAAGATTGATCATAATGTATTCTGTGTCTCAGGAATAAAAAGGAAAAGTGACTGATGCTTGAAATCAGCAATAATACAGCAGGCCTTTGAGTATCCAAAATTACAAGTGAGTAACGGGGAAATATGTTTCTCCCTCAGCCCAGCCAGCAATCACTTTATTCCCTGAGGCACAAAGTCTGCCAGCCCGCTGTGACTGCTCTGCTAACGACCCCAAGTGCTGTTCTTACTTACAACTTAGCAAGTGACAACTTGCAAAAGAGCTCTGGAAATCGACTGTATTGCCACAGGAACTCACCGGGTCCCGAGCTTTGTATTCCAGAGGCAATCTATGCTTAATGCCCTGAGCTGCTGTTGAGTCCAGGACATGTCTAAGTGCAGCGCTTGTTGTTGTCTCAAACTCATCCTGGCACTCGCCAATATGAGCAAACTAGAAAATAATGAATATTATGACCCATTAAAACAAACAAACAAACAAACAAACTAACAAAAAAAAAACCCTGCCACAAATAAATCTGATCAGAAATGTGGCCAGAGTGGTATTTTCCCTTTTATTTTTTATTATTTGGATTGCAGCAGCACCTAGTGGCCGCTGGAAAAATCAGGAGCCCGACATACACACAACACAACCCCTGCCATAGAGACGAGAATATTAGGAACTTTCAAGACAAGAACATCCAGCAACTTTCTGAAGACTATTTATACAGCAATAACCATGCAAGAAATCCACCTAACAAGCTTTTCCTCCCCATTCTGCTCTTGCTGCTGCATGGTCACAGGTTTGAAAGCACAAAACTTTTGGGAACAGCTCAACCAAACAATGGGTTCAGAGCCTGAGGAACAGCTTGTGCCAGGTGGGTGTCACAGTGTCCTGAGGTGCCAAGATGTCCCAACCCTGCGCTTCCAAAGGGGGGACAGTGTTCTCCTGAGGGTGAGAACTGACGGAAACGTTGGCTGGAGTTCTCCACAAGTGAAAGAAAATCAGCCAGGGCTAAAAGTGTCAATTAAGAGACCTCCCGCATTGCTGAAAAACTGGCAAGGAAATCCAGCCAGAGTTTGCTCCAGCACACTTCCTCTGAATACCTAGAGCACTTTTTGCTCATAAACATCAGGAACGGGAAAACTAGTGTCTGGCTAAAAGATAAAGTTACCCTTCACATGGTGGGGTTTTGAGAGTGGAAGGATAAAGAAGCCCCGCGGGGGACACGGGGGTTCCTGCCCAGCCCTCACCCAGTCACCAGGGCGCCGCTCCCTGGAGTTGGTCCACCTGTCCTGGGACATGGCTCCGCGCTGCCTCCCCTGGATATCCTCCCGTGTCCCTGGGTCACCGCAGCTCCTTGTCCTGCTCACAGCGGGGGACACGGGTGGAACCTCCCACTGTGACCTCAGACCCTCCCTGGTGTTCCAGCGAGATCCAGGCAACCAAAAACCAAGCTGCTCTTGCCCATCTGCTGCAGGGAGGGGAAATAAAAGTTGGTAAAAGGATTGAATGTTGTCTTAAAATGCGAGAGAAATGGAGTTCTGTTTAAAAACAAATCAGTTCTGCACAAGCACTTTCAGGGCACTTTACAACTTGAATGGTAATACTTGAAGAAAGGAGGGTTGTTTTTGACGAAAACCCCAAGGACAATAGGGATATAATTTTTAGGGTGTAACTTCATGCTCTTTTTAAAATGGCTTTACACATACACACATCCTAATGGAACAGACAACCAATATTTACAAAAAACCTGACAGTACCTTAAGGGTTTTGAGTGCTGACTTGGAAACATCCTGACTATTTAACTGTCAGCACACTTGGCCAGCGTAACACAAACTAAGACTTTGCCTCCTTGGCCTTGACAGACTGTAAAGAATATGACACTCATCCTTTCTGGCTTCAAATTCTCTCCTGTGAGGGTGGTGAGGCCCTTGCACAGGTTGCCCAGAGAAGCTGTCCCATCCCTGGAAGTGTCCAAGACCAGGTTGGACGGGGCTTGGAGCAACCTGGGCTAGTGGAAGGTGTCCCTGCCCATTGCAAGAGGTGGAACTGAATGAGCTTTAAGGTCCCTTCCAACCCCAACTATTGTAGGACTCTATTTTTATTTTTTTTACACACACACACATACACATGCCATTCCTCTCCCAGGACGGGGCTGGGACAGCCCAGGTGAGCCGGGAGCACTGAGGACATGCAGACGATGCTGAGAGGCACCACACTGTCCTAGCACAGAATCCCGGAATCAATTCAGTTGGAAAAGACCTCGGAGATCATCGAGTCAGACTTGTGGCCCAACACCACCTTGCTGACCAGACCAGAGCACTGACTGCCACGTCCAGGATTAAGTTCCTTTAATTCTTAAACACCTCCAGGGATGGTGACTCCACCACCTCCCTGAGAAGCCCTTTCCAATGTCAAATCATCCTTCCTGTGAAGAATCTGTTTCTCATACGCAATCTAAACCTCCTCAGGTACAACTTGAGGCCATTTCCTCTTGACAGCGGCCCCAGGATATGCCAGGGGAGGTCCAGGTTGGACATCAGGAGGAAATTTCTTCACGCAAGGGGCTGTCAGGAAGAGGCTGCCCAGGGAGGTGGGGGAGTCACGATCACGGCGGTGTTCAAGGAATGACCGGACGGGTCACTCAGTGCTCTGGTCTCGCTGAGAAGGCGGTGATCGGTCCCAGGTTGGACGGGATGATCTCGCAGGTCTTTCCCAACCGAACCGGTTCCGTGACTCGACAGCCCGGCCATCCCCGCCACCGCCCCTCCCGGCACCGCCCCACAGCCCGCCTTCCCCGCCGCTTCTCGGGCACTCTCGCGAGACGCGGCTGTTCCCGGCCGGCCGCCTCCGGGAAGCGCCTCGGCTCCAGCTCCCTGTTCCCGGCTCCATTCCCGCTCCAGCCCCGGGCGATGGAGGAGCCCTGCGGCGCGGGCGCCGCTGCCCCGCTCAGGGGGGACGCCGAGGAGCCCAAGCAGGTAGGGGCGGTAGAGGGCGGGCCGTGAGGGAGCGGCGCTGAGGGGGGTTACGAGCCGTGGTCGCAAACACATCCCCTAGTGGTGCTCTAATTTAAGTGGTGGCTTTGATCCTCTTTCCCGTCTGGAATGCCGCTGTCAGGGCCGGAGAGCGGTAGGCAGCGCGGTAATTATGATTAAGCGCTAATTGCGAGCGGTGTTGCTGTTGTTGTGCCGGAGTGCAATCGCATTTACGTAAGTGGTGTCCTGTGGAGCTGCTTTTCCCTTAACGTGTGTCCTCCAAAGCTTCTCACACGCCTGTGACAGCTGCGTGTTTTGGTGCATTTAACAAGAAACAGGCAGCCGTGAGGGTTATTTATTTGTTAGTATTTGAGGTGTTTAGCTTTAATGTTGGTGTTAGTGAACTCTTGGTGTTAGTCAACACTTACTTTCTCGGTCTTTAGTGGGAGTCACGTTTTAATTTTGGCCTTTCTGAGTGATTTCACGTTTCATGGGGAGCTGACCTTAATGGCACTTCAGCCCCATACCTGTGCCCAGGTGGCCCAGAAAGCCAGTGGCACCTGCCTTGGATCAGCCATGGTGTGTCCCGCAGGACCAGGACAGGGATTATTCCCCCCGTGTTGGGCACTGCTGAGGTCAGACCTCACATCTTGGGGTCGCTTTTGGGCCCCGTATGTCAAGAAGGACATTCAGGGGCTGGAGCGTGTCCAGGCAAGGGAACGGAGCTGGGGAAGGGTCTGGAGCACCAGGAGCAACTGAGGGAGCTGGGGGGGCTCAGCCTGGAGAAAAGGAGGCTCAGGGGGGACCTTCTGGCTCTGCAACACCCTGACAGGAGGAGAGAGCCGGGGGGTGGCTCAGGCTCTGCTCCCAGGGAACAAGGGACAGGACAAGGGGAAACAGCCTCAAGCAGGGCCGGGGGGGGGCGGGCCTTGGAGGTCTTTTCCAACCTTAATGATTCTGTGGTAACTCATGAAGTGGAGCTTGTGTCAAACACAAGTTTTTCCTGGAATCAGGAAAACTGAAATACTCGTGAGCATGTGCTGGAGGAACAGGTAAGTGAGTACAGGACCAGGGTTTGGTCACTTACCATTAAAAATACCTGATTACAGAGCAAGCCTGATAGTTTTAATTGCCAACACTTTATAAATAAAAGGCTAATTTCTCTTTGCAAACCAGGGGTCGGTGCTGTTCCTTGGAGGCAATGAGGTGAAGAGCAGTGCAGTGGTGAAATACTCCTCTGCCCCACCACAGGCAGCCTTTGCTCGGCTCCAGGAGAAAACGGACTTGAAGCTTCCCCCGGCCAACTGGTTACGTGAGAGTGCCAAGCTGGGGCCAGCAGGGACAACCATTCTGGGCAACAGCAAAAAAAGTAAACCCTTCTCAAGGTAATTATTTTTCTCCAGGCCTTTATGAATTTTTGAATTTGGAATCTGTTATCTAAAGGGTGAAGTACAGACTTTACCGTAGCAACAAGCTATTGCTTTGTCTTAACCATTCTCCCTCTACTTTTTCATCTTGAGTTCTTACCTTTATGCTTTAATCTTGTCTCCTTTGTAAATGATTAATGATGGTGGTAATGGTGTTGATGATTTTGTTCGAGTGCATGTTGGACACTTTAGCCTGAGACACTCAAACTGATTTTATATTCTTCCCTGGTTGGCCAAAATTAAACTGCTTTGGTACGGTCTGCCTGTGATAACAGGTGAAAATGGAACAAGTGTGCTTCCCCTTGGAAGCCAAGAGCCAATTTACAGCTCTTCTGGATCTTTACAAACGGGATCTGACAAACTAATGGCAAATGGAATTTCCTCGTTATATCAGGGATGAAATAAGGGGCAAACCCAAAAAGTAGTGTTACCTTTCAGTGTGAATGTTTGTTAAATAGTTGAATGAGTTGAGTTCCAAGTGTTTATAAACAGGAGGCTCAAATCCTGTGCTGAACAAGCAAATTCACACCAAGTCAACCAATCAGTGAAATTAAACAGTTTGTGGAAGGTCTGTGTTTAAATCCTCATAATCTCTTTTAGGAGCTGTACTTTTTTGAGTAGAAGAACGTGTATTTCAAGGCTTTATGATTTTTTCCTGTTTATCTTAGATCTTATGTTTATTTGTCAGATAGAGGCTGGCAGTTGAATCTCTCTCTTCTGTCAGTATTAAAAAGCTGACAGCGCAAGTATAACTTTGGACACTTGCACATCATGTGTTTTTTGGGTTATAGTAATATCTGGTTTAATTTTAAAGAATGATCTGTATAGTGAAATATTCTAGCTCAAGTAGCTTGTAATTTAGAGAGGCCTTAATGAGGGTGGACAAATATACAGAGATGTGTCTATTACAAAATGCAGGGCGGTTTTGAAAAACTTAAATAAGAGGTGACATTAAATGACAGTTATTAAAATTAAAGTATTTAACAGGCTTAATGCCTTAGAGAGAAACTCTTTGAAAAACTGTTCTTGTTTTTAGTGTTAGAGAAACTATTTCTCTGATTTCCCATAGCTGTCTTAACAAACACTTCAGTTTTTTTCTTGAATTCAACAAAACTTCAAGTATTTTAGAATGTCTTGAGATCAGATCTAAGCAGTTTCAAAGATATCTTTGAAAAACTTGTAGAGTATGAAAATGACGTTGTTTTGTTCATTAATTTTAAGTCTCTGGTGATGTTTAGCTGGACTATTTTTTTTTTTTTGATGAAAAAAAACTTTCAAAGATTTAATAAGACTGAAAACCAGGTCTCTAATGTCGTGCTGCACCTGTGTTCACTTGTAATATTTTTTTAAATAGCTTTGGGATGGCTTACGACTTCATTGACTCAGTTGGAAATGATGTAGACGTGGTGTCTGATTCAGAGGTATGTACAGCTTTTTAAGTTCTGTCATTCAAACTCTTACATTGCATAAACTTTATTTTAAGATGCTGTCACGGCTTTCTGGCATCTTTGTGTCCTTTGAGGAAGAGGAAAGTTCCCCCAGGGAAACACAGATTCCCGAACTTTTGCCCTGCCGTATAAGGGAGTTGTGATCCCTGAATATGAGACGCAGAGAGAACATCGTATTTTCTGTGGGTTTCTACAAATAATCTCCAGCTAAAATATCAAGTTTAGTGAATGCAGCACGTCAGTCTTGCAAGGCAGTTGTCTTGAGTGTTTGAAATTAGTTACTCACATGTAAATTATTACTCTGAAGATGATTTTTTTTCCTATTCTTATCTAGAAGAGAGAGCTGCCCTCCAACTTGCTACTTCTTCCCTCTGATTTGTGTCAGCTTTTTTGTGGTGGAAACACCTGTAGGATTCAGATGAGGCTGTTCAGAAGAAACATACACACTCATTTACTGTGTTAAGATTTGGCAGATTTGTATTCGGACTTAGATCTCTCTCCAGATTCCTCTGGACACCTGACAAAGTGTTGGTATTCCTTTGTTGAAGATAAAGCTTCGAAATCCAAACCATCCACTTGCATTTTTTTTTTTGTCTTGTTTTGTTGATAGCTGGTCATGATTATCAAAAGACAGAACATGTTTAAATCATTTGTGTAGTTTTTACTGACTACCTGGTCTCTTTCTCACTGTCATTTGTGTTCTCTGACCTCAACAAATGTATTTTCTTGAGGAATGGTTTAAAATCACTGGCACTGGAAAGTTTTATTTTCCTGACTGTGTGTGCCAGTTTTGGCTAAAGGAATTTTCTTCCCAGTGGCTGGTCTGGGATTATTTGGATTTGTGCTGAACACAGGGCTGATAATACAGGGATATTTTTGTTACTGCTGAGCAGGGCTTACACAGAGCCAAGGCCTTTCCTGCTTCTACTGCCACACTAGTGAGGAGATGAAGTGCCTGGAAAATTGTGAGGAATCAACAGCCAGGACAGGTGACCCCAAATGATCAAAGGGGGCTGGAGGGAAGAACAGTAAAGGGGGGATTTTGGAGTGATGGTCAGCATTGATGGAGCCTTAGTTTCCTAAGAATTGTCTTACAGTGCAGTATAATTACATTGAATAGTGTCTCTTTTCACTTTTCTCCTGCCAGAACATTAAAAAGCTCCTGAAGATCCCTTACAGCAAGTCCCACGTGAGCATGGCCGTGCATCGCATCGGGAGGACACTTCTCTTGGATGAGCTGGATATTCAGGAGCTCTTCATGAGATCCTCTCAGGTGAACCAGTTGGCTTTTGTTAAGTGCATTATTTCAGGAATAGAGTAAGAAAATATGGATGGAAATTCCTGAGGATCATATGTGAGTGCCAAAGGTGCTCTGTTCTGCAGCAATCAGTTTAGCCATGAACCACATCTGATGTCCTGTATTTATGGTATTGTAGCATTAAAATTCCATGTCCCACTTTCCTGTACTTACTTCAGTACTGTTAAACTATTTGATTAATTTAATTTTTAATAAATATTTGTTACTGTGTCACCTCTTATGTTTCTGACTTTTCTGATGAAGTCAAATTTTCAGTAAGAACTTAACTTTTCTAGAAGATAAATTTTCAATAATGACCAATTCAGGACTTCAGCTGTGAAGTTATATTCTGGGTTTCTTTTCTTGTTTTGGATGAATATTTGCATGTTTATAAGGCACTTTGTTTACTTTGCTTCTTGATACTAATTTCATATTTCTGATACTGCCTAGACAGGGGACTGGACGTGGCTGAAAGAGTTTTATCAAAGGCTGATAGATCAGAAGTGGCAAAGAAAAAAGAAGAGTAAAGAACATTGGTACCAGAAGGCTATACTTTCTAAATTTTTGTATTACAGGTAACCTTCTGTCTGCATCAGTCTTGAATTCTGCATCACTTTTACCTCATTTCTGGTCTTGAAGTATATATTAAAATTCCATTATGGTCTGTCTTATTTTCTCACTTATACAGAGGAAATTGAGGGATGAGATGAGGAAATAACATGTGAATGTTTTACCAGAAATTGAAGTATTTTACTTTAAAATTGAAGTATTAGAGCATAAAATAAACAGTCTGACTTAATTAACTGGTTGTTAGCCAAGTGATTTGTTGAGAACTGTGCATCAAACATAACTCTAAAATGGATCTGTTTGCATATTGTCAACTGAGCTTTTCAATGTTTCTTTGCCAGCATTAATGGTGATGGAGCTGCTCAGCCTGTTCCTTCCACTTCCAAACAGCACCAGGAGGGTCCTGTTGCAGGTGAGAGCGATGAAGCAGGAAGGGCCTCCTGGCCAGCTCCTTTTGAAATGCCTTCTTCGTTATCTGAAGATCCAGGTGCCTCCAACCAGGTTGGTGTGTAGAATGTTTTATGTGGCACCTCAGTGTTTGCAGAGACACGGATGTTGAAATGGGTTCAGAGCGTGCTCTTTGCTGAAAGAGCTGAACTGAGGCATGAGGAGAACTTGGCAGGAGGGGCAGTTTAGCTTGTGCCAGTGTTTCAGAGCTCCAGACTTCAGAAATGACTTTGTTCTGTCACTGTAATGTTAAATTGTTATTTATTCCAGCATTTTTGAGAAACAAAGCATTTCCCTAGGACAAGTCATCAATGATCTTATCTAAAAGTAGGGAAAACCCTGATGTTCAAACGGTGTGTGTGTAAGCTTAAGGTTCTGGCTTTTCTTTTTAAATCTACCATAAAAATCAGTCTTTTGTGGCCTTTAATTTACTAGGGGAAGAGGAAATGAACATCTATGAAAATGTCTGCAAAACAGTTAAGCAACATTTACCAATACTTGCTATGAGATTACACAAGTGAAAGGGGAGATGTTGGTAGTAATTATGCAACAAACTGATTATTATCAGGCTCTAAGTCAGGGTTTCCACTGTGGCTAAACTTATTTATGAAAACTGTTAACTCCTGTGGGTTTTTCAGTCATATAAACCAGGAATTGATTAAATTTTGGAAAGGTTGAAAGATCTGTTGTATTCACTGTGCATTAATAGAATACTGATGCTCTAGTTGTGCTTGCACGGTATTACCAGCTCAGTGTCTTGGTCAGCCAGCTTAGGGAGTTTCTAACCTTCATTATCCACAAAAATGTAACTGCATGTGTTGTGCTGTAGCAATATTCCAAAGTGGAGAAATATTTCAGTACTTGAAAGCTTCTGGAAAAAGGATTGCTTCTCTCTTCCACCCTCTTGAGGAGCTATTGCCCAATCAGCAGACTATTTATTGTGAAGAAGCTGTGGAGCAGCTCAGTGTGATTTTTCTTTAATTTATAAATAAAACAGCAGGAAAGAGGTTTTGCTTCTGGAGACTGATAATCTGGTGCTGTCCCTGGGTTAATCAGGAGTTCCTATAAATACTTTCTGATTGCCTTCCAGAGCGTCTGAGTGTATAAATGAAGTACAAAACTTCTGTGCTATCTATAGAAAAGAAGCATTCTAGTCACTGACTAGAGGCTTGTGGTAGTTTAATACACACTTATTTAAAGATATTAGAGGTAAAGGTTTTTCCCTTATATGCTTTTGATGTTCATATTCTCTTTGAATGGCCTAACTTGACCTCAGCAGCAGAATCACTCCTTATCCTTGTGCTTTCCACAGGGAAATGTGCCTCTTGAACCCTCATATATAGTGGGGCACGTGGCCTCAGCCCCCAAAGAACAAAACCTGACTCCTTTGTTCAATGACGGGGAAAACAGTCAGGTATGATATCTGTGAGATCTGAACCCCCGGTTTGAACATCACACACTTCAAATCTGGTCTAAATTGAACCCAGAGAGAACCTCAGTCCCCTGTAGAAGTAGCTTTTGTGGCATCTGCACCCTGAGTCTTTTCAGTTCCCGTGAATGCGTAGCCTAGTTCATCACGTGCTGTCTTTTAGTTGCTGCTTTGGCTTCTTGCTGTCTCATAATTCCACAGAATGTCACAGACACCAAGTCTGATGCCAGGGATTTACAGACCAAATCTTTTTTTCTCTTAATGAAGGGGCTTAAAAATGACTTTGTTCGTAATATCTTGTGGACCTTTGAAGATATCCACATGCTGGTGGGATCAAACATGCCAATATTTGGAGGTGGGAGATACCCTGCTGTGAGCCTGCGTCTCAGGTGAGCTTGGAAGTTCAGGATAGCGTTGACTGATTTGTTGCTTCGCTTCCTATTTATCTATCTGTGTTTTTTGCTGTTTTTATAAAAGAGGGCAGCAATTTCTCCTAATGGAACTCTGAATTTCAATAAGTAAATTGGGCATAAGTACTTAAAATATTATTGAACAGTAAAATAGAGTTATTCCAGTCACACTGTGATGTTGATCACTTGATTACCAGTCTTTCTGTTCCTGCCTCTACGCAGGCAAAGAATGAGCAAAAACTTGAAACTCACTTGGTGTATTTGTCATCTTTTTAAAACACATCTAGGAATTAATAGCACCTTGCTCTGCAAGGAAGGTCTGAGAGATAATTTGTGCTATAAATAGTTGCAGCTAATACTGTTATTCCTTTAGAACTTGTTAAGTACTTTTAAGTACTTATGTTGGTAACAATGTGACATCTCAAACTTGTTGAAGTTTCAGTGTGGGCGAAAATTCCAAACTGCTGATGGAATGTGAGCATTGGAGAGATCAGTAGATCTGTTTTGATATAGCTCATTGTTATAACAATTCACAAGTAACTGTTTTAGTATCCATCCACTCTCAGGTAACTTAAATCTAAATCCCATTAGTAAACATCCCCAGTGTTTTCTGAGCAGTAAATAAATACTTAAATGACACTAGAAATATTTGGTTTCAGGGATAACAACAAGCCAATAAATGTGCTAACAGGAATTGACTATTGGCTGGACAACTTAATATGCAACGTCCCAGAGCTTGTGATGTGCTTTCATGTGAATGGAATTGTTCAGGTAAGTCTGGCCCTTTGCTTTAGGGGGCAATAGAATAATCTGTTCTTCAGTTTCTGAAATGGCCTCAGTTTGTAGCAGATCTCTCTCTACTGTTCTGACAAAAAAAGCTTACAAAAATCCTGTGTTGCAGAATGAGAAGCCTCTAGACTGCTTGCAGCAGTCATCTAAAAATAGTGTTCTTTTTTTTCCCCTCCCTTTCATGCATGCAAGATTCCTTCTTCCCCCGTGGTATCAGTGAAGGCAAAAATAAGAAGTGTAACAGCAGAAATCCGTTTCGTGCAACTTAAAGTCTTGTCAAAACATCTTTTGTTCTCCGTTTATCATGTTTGTCACAAAGTGGATCCTTCTGAAAGCTTTTATTGAGCAGTTTAGTCAAGATGTGCTCACTTAAAATCATAGAAATTAACTCAATTTACCATAATTGTAGCCTTTGTTTCTTTTAGCTGTTGATAGAGACACTGATATATGAATTTTGGGGGTGTAGGTGGCAGAAAAACCTTCCTAACCTTGAGTTTTAACATACATTCTTTGCAGAAATATGAAATGATCAAGACTGAAGATATTCCCAATTTGGAAAACTCAAATTTTTCTACCAAAGTGATAAAAGATATTGCTCAAAATATCTTGTCTTTTCTGAAATCAAATTGCACCAAAGAAGGACATACTTATTGGTTGTTTAAAGGTAAGTGGGTTTAGATTAATTTGAAAAGATTTATGGTAAAGTCATATTGATTAATGAAAGATTTTATTTTGCAGCAAGTGGGAGTGATATAGTAAAGCTCTATGACCTCACCACACTTTGTGAAGAGACAGAAGACAAATACCAAAACCCTTTTACGATGCCAGTGGCAATTCTTCTGTACAAGTGAGTTTTTTCCTAATTTTTGTTCTAATACCAAGTTCTTGGTGCAGCTCTATTAAGAATACAGACCAAAAATCATGATCAAATGACAATCACACACATAAACTTGGTAAACTTTAGTCCTACTAAATTAAAACAGACTTCCTCCTTTTCACCATTTCTCCATGTAAACTTCCTTCCTGAGAAAGTCTTGTAGACCCATCATAAAGTTTGGCAGATCTACGTTGGCAGTAGAATTGTTTGAAGCTTCTTTTTTTTTCTAAGCACAAAGAAATTATCCAGAGATCTTACTGTTTTGTTCAACTTTCTTTTAGAGTTGCTTGCAATATGATGCTGAAGAAAAACCAGAACAAAAAACACTATGGCACTATCAGAACATTGCTCCTGAATTGTCTGAAGTTATTGGACAATGGCAGGCACCCTCAAGTGAGAATTCTGTGTTTTCTTGTACTTTTGTGTAAATATGATAGAAATGCTGTCATTGTGATACACCTGCTAATATTGTGTGTGCTACTTCCTCCTCCCAAGGGTGAGAATTCAAATTTATTTATAATCTAAACCATTGATCTTATGGTTAAAGAATTTCCTCACTATTTTTTTTTTAATTAGTTGCCTTTGCTGACCCTCATTGCTGCGCGAATCTTGTGTCCTTCTCAAAAAAGGAACTTGTCATTACATTTGCTCTTTTACTCCTGTTCCCAAGGAGCCCTTTGGGAGCAGATCCTGGATAGACAGTGTAAAATGTGAATATGAGAACATTTTTGCTCTGAAGGTGGCTGAAAATTGGGACAGGTCAACCAGAGAGGTTATAGTCTGCATCCCAACTTGGAGCAAGTGGGTTGGGTTAGACAATCTGTAAGTGATTTAGATTTAAGCTGTTTTCAACTAAAAAGTCCAAAAAATGTGATGTGAAAAACCAGAATTGTATGTGAAATTGATTAGTTAATATGTGCCACATCTTCCCTTGTAAAGAATTCCCATTAAGAATTTCATAGATTTCCTTCTAAAGCTGTGAAAAGTTCTCAAAATCTCAGTGGAATCTTTTCAATTTTTTTTTGCTAGCATAAGATCCTTGTGGTGTCTCCTGTGACCAACAGGCTCTTAGAACAGGCAGTACTTACTCTTTACCAGTTGATTATTATTCTCTTTTAAACTTGATTAGGCTTGGATCCTTTTCCCTCTCAGGGACCTCGATCAGGCTCTATTTACAGGTTATTAAACACCTGTTTGCGTGTACTCTGTCCTCCTTATTCGAAGATCATTTATATTGTTCTTGTCTCTCAGAAGAAAAGTATACCTTGAAAATGACTGGTTTTTTTTTTCTCTTCTTCAAAAAGATTATTGCTTCAGCAAACTACATGTTATCAGAGCTTTTTCAGTTGGATGAACCCAAAAAAGAAGACAGTACAGACTTCCCCATAAATGGAAATTCTGATGAGAGTTACAGCGAGGAAGAGGAAGAAATGCCCGACAGTGATGAAAATGGTTCCTACAGTAACAGTTCTGACCCCCCAGATGACAATAAAGCAGTGGCAATAATCAAATCTGTTGGAGAGTTGTCAGTGCCAGAAAAGTACAAGTCAGTGCATCGAATACGTGTAAGTGACACTGGGGGGTGTTTTAGGGGTTTTCTGGGAAGATTCACTTCCTGTGACAAAGTTGGGTAGTGAAATTCAGTTACCTGTTAGTTTTGTCTTCAGGGTAACTGAAGGGGGGGAAAAGAAACTTTTCATGAGCTGCTCATAAAATTTGAGGTGTTTGAATTTTACAAGTTTAATGTAGATTTTCCCCTACCATCTTCCATATGTTGTTTAGGGCAAGATTTTGCACATTCCTGTCTGGGCAGTAGAGAAAGAATTGTCAGCCTTGGCCATGTTTGAGATGACCACGAGTTTGTGTGGATGCCTTGGGTATCTTAGTAATTTTTTCTGGACCCACATTTAATATTTGATCTTTCCTCTGGGAGCATCAACTGCTTCATATTCAAAGAGTTAGTCCTTGAATTCCCTCTTTCATTTGTCTTTCCAAGCTAACTGCTCAGAAGACAACAATTTTGATTTCCTCCAAGTTTTGGTTATAGTTAACTTTAAAACAGAGATGACACTTTGCTCTGCACGTGTGTACATATGGTGTCTAAGGAAACAGCTGGATGCATATCCAGAGTATTCCTGAAACTTCCTTGGGATACATGTGCTTCATAAACCAGTAATCAGAACTGTAACACTCCTGCCTTCATTGCACTTCCCGGACATTAATGTAACAAAATAGAGGAACACAAGGATCTGGGAAGACCAGTGAAGAAACTGTTCATAACATTTTACTTCTGATGTTTCACTTGCCCTCCCTAGGTAGGGATGTAATTATGAAGTTGCTCTAAATGGTCAAAAGTGAAACCTTTTTTCCAACATCTGTACTGAGGAGCAAAGAAGATGGTTTCCTCAAAATATTTGTAACTGCTATTGCTGTCTTTAATTACTAAAACTTCAAGGTCCATCGGTTGAAAACATGACAGTTTGTGCAGGTGCAGAGACGTTTGATTTTCCCTTTCTACTCCCTCTTCTACTCTACCCCAGAAGAAAACAAAAATATAAACTTCCCCAGAAAACTCCAGGGCATTGAGTTGTTCAAAGGTGACAAAAGTGCAACTTCGTACAGGCTGAATAAATGATTTCTGAGTAGTATTGAATCTGCTTATCTGTGGATGCTTTTGTAATGATGTTATGGATAGACTCATCCCTGCTTTCCATTGTCTTTGGAATTACCAGGAGGCACCAAGGTGCCCAGGTACCTGAGCTGCTCACTCAGCAAAGGCGAGAAATGCTGTGACGCCTCCTAGCATAGAGTTCAGGTGTCCCATTAACGCTTTTTCTTAATGCTGCCTCTCATTTGCATCTTCTGGCCAGTCATTTTCGTATTTCCCATGGTGAACACTCATTCTCTTCCTTCCCTGCTGCTCCCATGAAGCCCAGCTGTGCATTCCCAGTCTGCCACGGCACTGAGGAGCGCTGCCGGCTCGTGCTCAACCACGTCCTGGAGGTGAGTTCACTGTCAGCTTCCCAGTGGTCCCTCACCCACCACCCAACTCTTGATCTACTCTGTGTTTGCTAAATATTGCTCTCGAGGTGAATGAAACTATTTCTTCCTTTTGCAGGGCTTGAAGTCTGTCGACAGCAGTGTTAAAAAGGAGGGTGACCTTCCAGCAGCCGACCCCAGCACTCCAATCCCCTTGAAATACGAAGATGAATCCACCAGTGGTGGTCCCGAGTGTCTGGAAAAGCAGATGGCCTTATTTTTAGACAAAAGTAAGTGGTATTGTTGTGCAGATAAGACCTTTCCAGTGCCAACACAAACTGCTGCTGCTTTATTTTGTTTGTCAAAGCAGTGTGCTTAAGTCACTAATTACACGACTGCCTAAGGAAAAGCATACACCTAAAATTGGAGAACAGTCTGTTCCTTTTTAAATATGAAAAGAGAAGCTCATTTGGGATACTTTGTATACCAAAGAATCTTTTATGAGTAAACACATAATTTTACTGGACCCTATTAAGATGTGGCTTTCAGATGACTTCCACAAGGGCTTGGTATTTTTGGCTTTGGTATGTGGAGCACCTTAAATTCTGTGGGTTGTTTTTAAAATAGTCTTAATTTCTTTGTGTGTGTGTGTGTGACTTGGATGTTTTCTGGAAGAACTCCTGCCTTCTGGCAAGTTTTGCTCCTACATTATGCTGGCTGCTGAATTGCATATAAAATGTTAACTAGGATTTTGTTTTCTTTCTTTTACCTCTACAGTTGTGAAAGGAAGCAGCAAATAAAAGATGTTTTGTTTTCTTAAATACCCAGACTCCAGAAGTTTCAGACTCTAGTCTATTTTAATTTTCTCTGGCGTGACATAAAAGGTTCTAGGAAAGACTTTCAGAAGAAAAGTAGTAGAGTTGTCTGCAGGGCAAGGAGCCCTGTAAGCATAGCTCAGAAAGAAATTTGTCTTACCTATTTTTACAATTCTTTGTTCTTTCCTCTTTCCCTTTGAAAATCTCTACAGAATAAGCCGATTCAGTTTTGAGATATTAATTTCAGTGTCCACATGTTTCTCTTCCAATTTTGTGATTGTCTCTGGGATGACAATGACCTGGAGATATACGCACATTTTCTTAGTTTTTATGAGATAACGTGACCACTGAATTTAAGGTCTCTATCAGAAAGTTAGGTTTTTTCACAATGTCAGCTCAGCAAGAGCAGTGTGCTGATGGCAGCTCTCCTGCAGCCAGGCTCTGTCTTCTGCCTTCACAGCTTGGAACTGATGACACACTGCAGCTCCCTGCCAGCTGGCAGGGAGAGTACCCACATATTCACCTGTTCAGTTTAGAAACAAGTGCTTCCAGGGGGTTGTGGGAGGCAGATATTGCACAGAAAAATACTTGATTTGATTCCTGGATCTGTGCTCGAGTTCATCCCTGAAGCAGCAGCACTGCTACTTGTTGACTTTTGCTTTTTCAGTACATGGGTTTGTTTTCTGTGATGCCAGTTATGTAGTTTCTCTGCCACATATATATATATATTTCTATACATACAGAAAGGATAAGTACTCTCAATTCTGGAATTTGAACTATTAGTGAACAGTGTCTGTATATAGTGTATGTGCAGTGTGCGTGTGTGTGGTGTCATGTGTTAGATTTATTTTTGTCCTAATAGTGCTTAAAAATTACTGCATTTACTTTTTATATACTTATATATTATTATAAGATAGTGGGGTTACAAGTCGGGCCTTGTAGGTCCACCTGCAAGCAAGAGACTCATTTCTGTGTGCAAATACTGTCAGGGCAAAATTCTGTCCTTTAGTAGGTACAGACCTTAAATCAGTGGCCTGTTCTTTCTGGTTCCATAACTGCTGCAGCATCAAAGAAAGGATATCTTGAAATGAGTATGAGAAAATCATTGCTTTTCCTTGTGGGAAAGACCAGGTTATCCAGACCACGTTATCCAGTTCCTTCTGTGCTGGAGGCTAAACCCACAAATGGAGGCTTTGTCACCAAGACTGAAACAGAACATTTATCTTAAGGATTTGCTGGATAACATGACAAATTCTGCCTGTGGCTTTCTTGTTCTGTTCTTCTGCTGCCTAAGGGAATAGTCTTGGCCTCTGCACCCGTGTTTCACAAGCTGTTGGAAGGCAGAGGTGAGCTGCCCTGTCACTGTCTCACTGTGTTCCAGCATCCTGATAGCAGGGGGAGTACGTGGAAGAGTGCCAAGCACTGGGTCCATTTTGCAGATGATAAATGTAGTGGCAGACAGGCTGCCATAACTCTGCTTGTGTGGGGCTGTAATAAGGCAATTTCCATTCTGTCTGAGCTGATGAAGTTGTGTCCAGTGTCTGGCATGTGTAAGAGAGATTTACTGATGAGGTTCTGTTCCCGTTGCAGTGGGCTCGTTTCAGAAGGGCAAGCATTCCAGTCAGTCAGGAATGATTCCTGGATCGTGGCAGTACAAAATGAAACTCCAGCTCATTCTGAAATCATCAAAAGCTTATTATGTCCTGTCTGATGCTGCCATGATTCTGCAGAAATATGGGAGAGCACTCCGGTACATCAAGCTGGCTTTGCAGTGCCATGGTAAGTTGTTAGAAGGGCTTTGTCTCTTGTGCCACTGCCTGTAGACACCTCTCAGAATGTCATAAATTGCTGTGCATGATTTATCCCACTGGTGTGCAGTGACAAGTTTGACAACCTTGTGTTTAGTTAAACTAAGTGTCTGGCTCATTATTCAGGACAGAAGTCTGTAGTGAGGATAACTTTAGTCACTGAGGGATGGAAAGATGCTTCCGTTTTGACAGGCTGGGAAACTTGAGTGTGGATTTGGAGCTTCAGAGCATTTCAGTTTGGGGGATTCGGCCCTGGTGCAAAGGCCAAGACAGTATTCTGTGCTCTAAGGGCTATCCCTGCAAGCTGGTGTGTTTTCCCTGGAAATGCCTGGTGGTTCCCATGTCATTTAAATACATTCTTGACTCTGAGAAATATCAAACTTGTTCATCAGTGGAATTGGATGCTTCTCCAGAATAAAATACATATTCAAGTATTACTTGAATTTTGAGGAAAATGAAAGAGGTTAAATCAGACTGTTCAGGCTAATACTGCCATAATGAGAGTAAGTAATTAGGAAATGCCAGTAGTGCTGTGGTGCTGCTATTTGGCTTCCATTTTTGTAGGGCTTGGGGCAGGAGGAGCCTGACAAAGCAAAGCCACTTGATCTTAGCACAAAGCATGAACATGCTTATCAATAACTCAGAGCACTCTGTGACTTTCAGTCTCTTCAAGACTTGAGAATCAAAGCTTTTAGCTCTACCTTTTGGAAAGTAACTTTTCAAGCTGTATCTCATTTGAGTTAATCTGTAGAAAGTCCGTTTTCCTTTAGTCAAGTCTGAGATTAGCATTTGTATTTACCAGAGTGCTCTTGTTGAACCACCAACAACTATGAGTTTAGAACAGGTTAGTTCTGAGAAGAACCTGTGTTGTCACACTTAGTCTCTGTGTGCAGGCAGGTCATGTAAAACCCAATTATATTGTCAGTCTGTGTCAAGCCTTGGGACATGACATCTTTTCTTTCTCCCTCCCTCATCCATGGATTTTTTTTTTTTCCCCAACAGATACCTACTGCTGTCTCTGTGGCAGCATGCTTCCAGAGGTGTTGATGTTCCTGTGCCAGTGTTTAACCCTTTGTGGAGACATCCAGCTAATGCTGGCTCAGAATGCAAACAACAGAGCAGCTTATCTTGAGGAATATAACTACCAGACTAAAGAAGATCAGGAGATATTGCACAGTCTTCACAGAGAATCCAGGTGCCAAGGTATGATCCTGGCACAACTGCCCGGATTTGGATATGTGACAGACATAAGTAATTTTGTGGTGTTTGTTCAAAACCACGCACTAGGAGCACTTGTGGCAGAGGGTTTATTGCACTTCACTTCTGTTTTCTTCAGAGAAAGCTTATCGTGCCTGTCATACATGAGGAGCTTGTCTAGATATTGCATGACAAGCCTGAAGCTGTAAAATTACTAGAGACAGTAATGATTTTAAGTAATAAGTAAAATTTACCAGACTTAAGTTTGTTGGGAAATACTGTTTGACATGCAAGCTTTGCATTTTGTTTTCCAGTGTTTGCCTGGGCTACGGATTTGTCCACGGACTTGGAATACCAGCTTTCTGTCAGCTGCAAGTGCTATGAAGCAGCTTATGAAATCTTACTGTTCAGTAATTTAAAAAAGGAAAACCCAGAGCAGCACATCCAGGTGCTAAAGAGGATGGGCAATATCAGGAATGAGATTGGAGTGTTCTACATGAACCAGGCTGCTGCAGTGCAGACAGAGAGAGTGGGCAAGTGTCCTTTTTTCCATTTCTGACTATTTCATGGAGCTACAACAGTGATCAAGCTCACAAATAATACGAAAAATCTCATCTATTTCTGACTGTAAAGGTGACAGTTAAATAACTTAGTAGTTTTTTAATATCCCTTCCAATTATTTGTCTACAGTAGATTACTGAGACTTGTACGCTGTACTTAATTAAGCCTAAACTGAGTAAGGAAATGGGCAGCTTTGGAGAAATTCCTTTAAAAACAATTCCTAGAATGCCCTCAAAAATACATGAGGGAAACTTTAAACTCTTGTGAAAGGGAGGGCATGTTGCATTATTGATATGTTTGGTTTAGCCCAGCATGAACAAGCAGAAGTTTAAATTAAACATAAGAATAGCTTTATAGTAAAGTCAGCCTGTGAACTTTTTGGTTAAGTTAATCCTTGGAAGCTTTCCTTCTGGTTTGTTTTTCGGTGGGCTTTTTTGAGGAAATGCAGTTGCATAAGCTGCTTTCTAGGATCAGGTGTTCAGTGGGGCTTTGTTTTTGAATGCAAACCCAGTAATATCTTGTCCACAAATAACAGTTGTATAAACTAGAACAAATTAGGTGCTGGTGGTTTAGTGTAAACAGCGAAGTTTCCCAAATACCAGCTGTTTCCTGTGACCTTTGTTCAAGTAATATTTGAAGGATTTGGGGTTGGACTTTCAATTTTGTAATTTGTCATCATCTCTGGGTTTTTGCAGAACTGTTATTTAGCCAAAGTTAAAGCTTAAGATACTGAATTTTACTTGTGTGTAAAAGTCACATTTTATTTGTTTCGTGCTTTAAGTTTTTAGTAGTAAATCTAATACCCAGAGTGTTACTGCAAAAACAAAATCTGCTTTATCCTGTTGATTTCCTGGTGTTTTGTGTGTAATGTAATGTAATTAGAATTCTTTTGGAAGTATAGTATGTGTAGTAGTCCACTTCAGGTATTAAACCCTCAAACATATGGAAATCTTAGGAGTATTTTCCATAAATTGGGTCTTCAGAATTGTTTGCCACCCTTAAGTTGTAAAAGCTCATTTATGAGAAAGAGAACGTGATGGAAATGTTTGTTGAGTATCTTTCAAGAATGAGTCTCTAAGCCTTGTGCTTTTACCCCAGTGAGTAAAAACGTTTCAACGACGGAGCAGCAGCTCTGGAAGAAAAGCTTCTCTTGCTTTGAAGAAGGAATTCAGAATTTTGAGTCCATTGATGATGCCACCAATGCTGCCCTTCTGCTGTGCAACACAGGACGGCTGATGAGGATCTGTGCCCAGGCCCATTGTGCAGCTGAAGGGGACTTCAAAAGGGAGTTCTCCCCAGAAGAGGCCCTTTATTACAATAAGGTAACATCACCCTGGTTTTAGCATGGCCCAGACCCTAATATGCCTTTTACTTATGAATACCTTGGTAAATGTGTGGAAGTCTGGATGAAATACCTGTCCTGCTTTCATACTATCCCAATCCTTGCTGTGCAGGCTTCAGTGTTGTTGCTGAGGTTTGATTTCCTTGCTCTGGGCCTGTGACATTCAGATGTTTAATGTACTGTAGTGCCACACATGGGGGAGAGACAATTGCATGATCAGGATTAAAATATTAAAAAATGGGTGTAAAGAAAATACTGAAGAAGGTAGGTGATAGATAGATAGGTGTTTTGAGAATCCCATGAGGATGAGTAAAGGGAAATGGATTTCTGGTTGTTAGAGATGCAGGCAGTAACTCTGTATGTGCATGATTTTGTCATCTGTAGGCTATTGACTACTATCTGAAGGCATTAAGGTCGCTGGGTAAGAGAGATGTGCATCCAGCTGTTTGGGATTCCGTGAACTGGGAGCTCTCTACCACCTATTTCACTATGGCAACTCTGCAGCAGGACTATGCTCCGTTATCGAGGAAGGCTCAGGAACAGGTAACAAAGAGCATTCATCACATCTGGAATGCATTATTGTCTTCCTAAAAAACTGAACAGAGAGCAAAATTGGGATTGGAATTCTGGAATTGTAGAATGGTTTGGGTTGGAAAAGACCTTAAAGATCATCTTGTTCCACTCTCCTGCCATGGGCAGGGACACCTTCCACTGTCCCAGGTTGCTCCAAGCCCCGTCCAACCTGGCCTTGGACACTTCCAGGGATGGGGCAGCCACAGCTTCTCTGGGCCACCTGTGCCAGGGCCTGACCACCCTCACAGGGAATGATTTCTTCCCAATATCTCATCTAAATCTCTCCTCCTTCAGCTTAAGGCCTTTCCCTCTTGTCCTACCACTACATGCCCTGGTGACAAGTTCCTCTCCCAGTTTTGTTTTTTAATTTGGGCTTTTTTATTTCTTTACTTTGTAGATAGAGAAGGAAGTGAGTGAAGCCATGATGAAGTCCTTGAAGTACTGTGATGTTGATACAGTGTCTGAACGACAGCCCCTGTGCCAGTACAGGGCTGCCACCATCCACCACAGGCTGGCCTCCATGTACCACAGCTGCCTGAGGAACCAGGTATTGCTACACACTGGGTTGGTTTTCTGCATCAGTTCCATCCTTAACACATCCAGTGTGTGTGGAGGTTGATACTTATCCTTCTACCTGTAGCTGGGATGTATTTATTGGAACTATTTAACCCAAGAAACGCGTTGGTATCTCACAACGGTTTGCAAGCACAGCTTTCTAGTGGCTGCATCATGAACATAAAAATTGTCTGGGATTCACTCTGTGCCTGCTTTGTGCAGGTTGGAGATGAACACCTGAGGAAGCAGCACCGTGTCCTTGCTGATCTTCATTACAGCAAAGCAGTGCGGCTCTTCCAGCTCCTGAAGGATGCACCCTGTGAGTTCCTGCGTGTGCAGCTGGAAAGAGTGGCCTTTGCAGAATTCCAGATGGCCAGTAAGTGTAGCTCTGCCTTACAACAGCTTTCCAAACTCCCACTGCCTACTGAGTTTCATTTTTAAATACCTACATTGTGTATGAGTGCAGGAGTAATCTGCTGCTCAGAATAGAATTTTCCTCAAGAGAGGAAACGAGGCATTTTTATCTTGCTGGTTTTCAGCTGACTAGGACAGTATGTGCTTTTCTCCTGAACTCTTCAAATCTCTGGATGGAAGTAAAAGTACAGTCTGCAGCATAAGCTATTTATCCTTCATTTTGACTTTTTTTAGGTCAGAACAGCAGTGCTGGGAAATTAAAGACTCTCTTTGGGGCCCTGGATATAATGACCAAAACCAAGGGTGCTTTCCAGCTCATCAGGAAGGAGCTTGTGGCAGAAAGTGAACAGGTAAAGGAACCTCAAGTGGTGTGATACCTGCTCCCATCTGGCTCTTGCATTCACAAAAAACTGGTCACTTGGCAGTTAAAATATTCCTGAATTACTTTTCCATAGAGCTGGTTGCTCAAATAGTGTGGACAGAGTTAGAATCTATTGCAGTTCTCTCCTAGCCTGGAAGTGGATAAAAAAATTCTTCTAGAAAATGATTCAGAGATGGGTTAAAACTGACTGACTGTTGATGGTGTTCTGTGCAACTCTTATTATCTCTTAAAACTCTTCTCTAAGAATTTCAGAATGTATGTCCAATAGAAAAAGGAGTTCTGTCTATAGTGCATGTAATATTTAATGACTAAAATGTGGAGGGCTAGCTGTAGCCAGTATGAATAGGTTCCTGATGCCTCAATCAGTAATTACTTGCAGTGATTGCTGATGTATGTATGTTTATCCCTTCCTGGCAATTTGGGCAAAACATGGAGTATTTAAGTCCCTATTTTCCACATTTTACCACTCGGCTCACTTGCAAGTGGGGTTTTCTGACTCATTACCTGTGTCTAAATGGTGGAGTTTGGTGAAATGGTTTTTGCTTGTTCCTCTCCCTGTAGATAAGCAAGGACAAAAGTCCTGCTGAGGGTGTGTCACCAAGTGATTCCTCTGTGGGCCTGAACAAAGAAGAAGTCTTGAAACTGCTCAGTATCTTTGAGTCCAGAATGTCCTTCCTTCTCCTCCAGTCCATCAAATTGTTAACTTCAACCAAAAAGAAGATTGGGTAAGTTGAACATTGGTACAAGTGTGTCAGTGTGATTGTCATCCACAAATCCCTACAAACCATGTACTCCTACAGTTTAAGGAAGTGTAATATTTACTCTTTTATGGAGATGACCTTTCTGCACGGAGAAGGAGATGAGATATGCCTTGATTATTTACATATTGAACGTTTTCTGTGGGTTTGTGTGTAATTGAGGGAGTGACCAAGAAACATCTTTACTGAGTGTGTCTAGGAAGCTTTTTCTCTCCTCTTTCCTCACATCAGTCCAGGACTGAGAACAAAAAAGTCAGACATGAATGGCTGTATTCAAATAGGACAGTACTAACTTGTAAATGTGGTCTGAAATGCACAAAGCAGGTATCACAGAACATGGTAAAGCATCAGTGATTCCTATCTAACATACCTTCTAGAGGATTTATACCTCTCCTAGGTATAAATTCACAGTGACAAAGCAGTTTAACTGATGTGATTTTGCTGGCACACTTGTCATCTTTTATTTTAACCAAACTTTGTCCAGGGAAGGAGGTGGTGGCAGTACGTGGTGTCCCTTATCCTGAGACTGGGCTTCATGTGGGACAGAGCACCTGCTGTGTGCTGCTGATCTCTGGATGTATCTCGATGATAAAATGTCAGTGCAGTTTGGCAAGCAGAATACTTGAGAAGAAATGTGGGCACATCAGTAATGCTGGAAATAGGGAGGGAGCAGGAGCTGTTCCTAATGTTATATAAAAGCTAAGTTAGGAAAATGGGGCATTAGTTTTAGAGGATTCTTTTAGGCTTGGAAGTTCATAGCTTTTGGAATTGAAGTGCTGCTGATGCAAGAGGTGTTTTGCTAAAAGTAAACTGTGAAATGCATTAATTCTGCTGCTACTGGGAGAGTGGTAAACAGAAAACATGAGGGGAACACAGCCTGTGTGTGTTCTTAGCTGTGCAGTGTCAGGTGCTTTCACCTCCTAAAAAAGCTCCCGCAAGGTGGCAGTCTGAATATGTGAAACAGAGAGAATTGAAGGGTGATTTGTATGTCACTGAACAGATGTCCCAGCTTAACTGAGTACATGTGTTTAGTTCTCTGCTCTCATAACATGGGTGAGTGTGGTAAAACAGAAAACTCATTTTTTGGTTTGTAGGGTTTTACACCCCCCCCCTTTACTTCGTCGTCATTGTCTCTTGAAGTGGGGTTTTGTACTGAAGATATAAAGGGAAGATGTTTGAGTGTTATGAAATGGGACTGTTGAAATATGTTCAACATCTTGAAACTTTGAGGCCAAGCTTAAAGCTACCTTTCATTTAACCTTTCTAGTGCCTTCTGTACATCCTGTGTGCTTTTCCTCCCTTCCGCTTTGCAGCAGATAAAGTCTGTTTTATGCCTCAATAATGGGCTGAAAAGGGAGGAAATTGGAGCTCACAGGTGCTGCTTCATGGTCTGAAGTGCAGAGGACAGGAGAACACGTGGGAAAATTAATGTTTGAGAGCAAAACCTGCAGACTGGCAGTAAAACTGGATGCAGTCAGAGTTTTACCCTCTCAAAGCGAAATGCGTGAGCAGAACAGAACTTGGCTGTGCAAATCAGAGGGGGGAAAGTAATTGAAAGTAATACTTTGTTCTGGGAATTCTTGTAACTTATCCCAGAAATACTCTGCATTTCAGTGGCTTTTTATTGACTACCTGCTCTGTATAATAAATGAACCTGTCTGATTTCTGCCAAGTGGGTGATGAATTTAATTTGCTTCAACATTTCTTGGTCATTCCTGAAGTTCTTGCAATTAACCTGACTGCTGCCTGAACATTTTATATAATACTTATTTATATTTTATGCTCCTTCCTGCAGTATAAAGAGCGGGCTCTGACTGCAGTTCTGTGGAACAGCAGGAAAGGGGGGGGGGCTGAGGAAATAGGAGATTCCACAACCCCAGCCATGTGGTTCCACGGGGATACTCATCACTGTCTTTATTTAATAACGGTCTTGATAATTTGCAGAATAAAATATCGTGGCCGGGGTAATAATTTGTATCATCTGCTTTCTTTGCAGGGGCATTAATGAAGAAGAAGTGGTTCTGAAGACAAACAAGCAGGTTTATTCCCTGCTCCTGCGGGCAACTGCCAACAAGGGCCTGACCCTGCTGGAGCGCGCGGATCTCATCCTGAATTTACTGGAGCAGCTGGCTCCAAATCCTGAGGGCACCAACGGGGGGATCCAGTGACTGCAACCCTGCAGAGCAGCAGAACCAGTGCCTTGCTGCATGGGATCGCTGGGCTGTGTTCCCATGGGCTACCTGTATTTATTGTGGGGATGTTATCACCACGTTGTTACGTCGGACACGTTTTACCCCAACAAAACTCGTTCGGCTCCCGGCGTTTCTTTGTTTGAAATGCCACGTTGGAGTTGTGGATGTAAATGTAACTGTTCTTCAGCATGGAGAAGTTAATGATTTTTCTCTTACAGGAATGGGCTTTGCAGTGATATCCATGTTTTGCATAAAAATGTAACCTCACAGCTGCTCTGGTTTGGTATTTATATTTAATGAAATATATTTTGTCAGCAAGGCTGCACTGGAACAGTTTAACTGCTCCTGTCAGCCCAGGGAAACTTCTGTGGAATATGTGGATGCACTACTTTATTCCAGTGAGGATCCTGCACAAAAACGTTGTGCCTTTCAAGCTTTGATGTGACTCTTGCAAATTTATCGGCCATCTCTGGGATTTTGTTTTGGAAAGTGAATGGTTTCAGCTGTGTTGGAATTGATCAAGAATAGTATTATCTTTTTCAGACTTGAAACTGTGAATAAATGAGAGGATATTTTTAAATAAAAGTTTATTTATTAAATATAAACTCACAAGTTTGTCTTTTGGCAGCAAATTAAGAGAATTAAAACTACTTGAAGGGCAGCAAAAAGTCTGCCTGGGGGCTTATCTCGGCATGTGAAGACTCTGGTTTTTTTGAAATACACATTATTTAAATACAAAGTTTGTAAAAATACATCATCTGATGTTCTAATGTTCTTCTGCAAATAAATGTGGTTCACTATTGTATAATAACAGTATAACACACTTTATTTAAAGGTAGAAACAGTTTTTATGTATAGGCACGTGGAAGTAGGTGAGCTTTCTTTAGGGTCCCTTCCAACCCAAACTGTTCCATGATTCTCCTCCTGAGATCCCATTTCATCTCAAGAAATGGAACTGCTGTATAAAGCCAAACACTTTGTCTCCAGTTGGATTGATGAACCTACACCCACAATCTGAAATGAGTTCAGTTTGCCGGAGCACAACTGGGCTCAGATTAACTCTTGTTCCAGCACTGGAGCATCTCACCTGGCTGGAAATTCAGGTCACGTCCTCAGAATTAAGATAACAGGACTGTACAGCAAGTAGAGGCTTCTCTGTTATTCTGGGGACCTCAGCACTTTGCTAACAACACAAATGATCATTTTTTTCAGGAGGATTATAATTGAGTATATTATGATTTAAATCTTCTATGAATCCCTTGGCATTAGTGCATTAGTGCTAAATAGGATTATTTTTCCCCTTTCACAGATAAACAAAGCATAAACTACATCCAAAACACGACTCTAACACCATTATTAACTTAAGTCAGTTTATTTCCCTGTTAATAAACCCTCCTTCTTTACAGGAACAGAAACCCAAACCTAATTTTTAAGACCCCATGCTGTAAGGATGTTGAGGGGCAACAGCTGACCTGAATTAGCCCCACACAGTGCAACTTCACTGAGAATCTACAGTCATCATTTTCACACAAATATCTGAAAAGCAGAACAAAAAACAAGTTTACAACAGAAAACACTTCACTGAAATGTGAGGTTTTTTCTACAAAAGAAGATGTGTCTATAAAACTGATCATACAGAGAAATTAAAACCTGACCTGTGTGCTGAGAGATACCTGAGATGATGCGAGGAACTGATTTCAGAGTACAGGTGTTCACAGCTAGTTTTCAAGGATAAAATACATTCATGTGAGGAAAGGGGATTGGGTGGATGTTTCAAGAGATGCGGGACAGATTCCACATTTCTCAGACATTGAGGTGCAACCTTCTCACACCAGTCCCTGACTAGAGCGTTGCATGTTCCTGAAAAACACTTTTCTTGCACGACAACAGGCCTGAAAATGGAAACCCCTCCTACAGCACCATGTTCACCTTCCCAGGCACCCTGGGCTCTCACTTGGGTAAGGAGCAGTTCTGGCCGTGAAGGGCTTGGTGGATCCCAGCGGCGAGATCCTGCGGAGTGGGGCTCCCTGCAGTGCAGCTCACAGGGATCCCTGCAGCTTCCATGGCCTCTGCAGTTGTCGGCCCGATGGCAGCAAACTGGAATGACAAAATTTCCAGTTGAAATGGTCAGGCAAAGCATCACAAGTCGGGTGTTGTGCCCTTCCAGTTACCTGCTCACACAGCTGAGCTTCCTCAACAGCACTGACCATTTCAGGTGGAGGATTTTCAGTATTAAAAACCACCCATTAATTGAGCTACTCGGAAATTACTTAGGAAAGAGTAATATTTATCCCATCATTACAAACATTTAAAGCTCTTAGTCCCTCAGAACAGCAGAAGTGAGAGGAATTTAAATCAGCTTCAGCCCAGTTCAAGCAGGAGCTCCTCACACCTTCAGTAAGAGCAAATGAAGTCTATCCTAGTGGAGGTGGGATAAGTTGATTGGGGAAAACATTCTAGATGAAAACAATTACTTCTTTTAAAAAAAAAACAAAACAGGCTTTCAGTTGACTCCAACCAATGCCAGGTGGGGCTTGGAGCAACCTGGTCTAGTGGAAAGTGTCCCTACCCATGGCAGGGGATGGAACTGTAGAGTGTTTAAGGTCCTTTCCAACCCAAACCATTCTGTGATTCTATGACTCTACATAATAACATTTGTATTTGCTGTGATCTGAGGGGTTTTTTCAGAGAAATAAACAAAAGAGAAAATCAAGGTTTGTAATGGCTGCAACAACTTTCCTATCTCTCACTTGCCCACCCCAAACTTACTCCCTCTTGCGTTTCGCTGTTTTTAACAGGAGATACCTTGACATGGTTGATCACATCCCCTGAAAGCTTCTGAATGTGCTGGAGGCAGAATTTGACACCAGATGGGCTGAAGAACACGACGCTTGCAGGGATTCCCTGAGTGAAAGGAAGCAGAGGTTGGCACGGATCCCTCCCTGTTCCAGCAGTGCCTTGTCACAGAAATCCCTTCAGCTGTCTCCATATGGATGGGAAGAGTTTTTATGGACAAGAAACTGCAGTGAAGCCAGCAGAAAGGGATTCCTGTGGCACATCCAGCCTTGCCAAACCCCATCCTGCCATGGAATGCTGAAATTCAGGAGTGGCCAAATACTTTGTCACAAGATCCCCAAGTTCTCCTTGCCCTGAGATCCTCTGGCAAAGACAAGGTGACGCCTTAGAACTGCAGACACGTGGAAGGGCTGTCACTCCCAGAATGAAGTGAACTGGGATTGCAGCAGGAATCTGCTGTAGCCAAATAAAACTGCCAAATCCTGCCTGGAGTGAAGGTGGGTCCCAAGCTCAGGTGGCAGGCTGTGAGAGCTGGGGGTGTTCAGCCTGGAAAGCTCCAGGGAGACCTTAGAGTTGCTTTCAGTGCCTAAAGGGGCTCCAGGAGAGCTGGAGAGGGACTTTGGACAAGGGCCTGGAGGGACTGGACAAGGAGGAATGGCTTCCCACTGCCAGAGGGTAGGGATAGATGGGATATAGGGAAGAAATTGTTCCCCTGGTGAGGCCCTGGCTCAGGTTGCCCAGAGAAGCTGTGGCTGCTCCATCCCTGGAAGTGTCCAAGGACAGGTTGGACGGTGCTTGGAGCAACCTGGGCTAGTGGAAGGTGTCCCTGGGGATGGCATGTAAGGCTCCATTAAACCCAAACCATTCCATGATTCTATAATTCTATGAGGCTCCTACAAATGGAAAATTCAGAAATCCAATACGGAAACAATTTAAAGCCATTCCTATTTTTACAATGCACTCACTGCTCCTGAATGACCTTTACCAGATGCTTTTAAAAAGAGAAAAACACTAATAATTCCAGCAAACCTATCTCAATACACTTTTCAACAGCATTTCAGTTGGAATTCTAACACTTATAATGAGATCAGTAAAGCATTCACAGACTGGATAATCAGAGAAGGAACACAAACTATGTGGGGCAGGTTACTACTGGATTCTGGTTTGGGATATAGAGGAAAGGTGTCCAGAGATATTTCAGTTCACTACTTAAAGAAGAGTATTTTCACATGCCTCAAAACACCTGAAACTCCATCAGTGTCCAGTACCTGCTGGGAGAAGTAACTGCTCAAAGATTCCTGCAGATCAGGGTGTTGGGTTGTTTGATAAACAGTCAGGCTCTCCAGAGGTATGCCTGGAATCAGGACACACAGCCATAATTAAACAGGGTTTCTTTAATTTCTATTATCTCAATTAAACACTCACAACATCCTAATTGCCCTTAAGCGTATTATTTCAGGCTAAAAAGATAGATAAGAATTCTGTGAAGGATTTGTATGGCCCAGAGCTGTGGGCAGCCATCCACCCCTCCCAGTGTTTACTCCCATCCTCCAACTTGCAGCCAACTTAACAGCAAGTTCCGTTTTTACTTATTCAAATTTGGCACACAAGCTTTAGAGGCAACTTTTCTCATCACTGACTAATTAAGAGGAGTCTCTGGGGGAAGCTCAACCTTTCTCTCTAAGCACTGTAGGAAGAACTTCTCTTTTCAGGGCTCCACAAGGAAAAAGAAGAGCTGAGGAATTCGGTTTCTCTCCTGTAAACACACAAACGAGAACTTTAATTAGCTCAGGTCTTTAATAAAGAGTAAACATGGTACACTGGATACATTTTAAAGGTATCAAATGCTGATTTATCAAATGCTTCACCACAGACACAGCCCTAAGGTAGCTCAAAACATGTGCAGTGCAGTTGCATCCCCAATTCAGAGGACAGAGGCTACTTAGCATGTACATTAAAGATATTCCATAGCTGGAATATGAATACTTGGCCTAAAAAGATCTTCCCAAAGATAAACTGCATTTCTATTCCCCTTGCCCTTCTACAAAGGAATTTATTTCCTCCTCCTCCTCCTCAACACAATCTGCCTCAATTTTATATTTAAAATCTCAGTCCCACTCAATATATGACAGATCTCTCTCTATAAAAGAATATTCAGGCAGACAAAGAAGAGGACAGAACATTTTTTTCTGCTGAAAAGTTTCAATCCATCTGCAATTCTACTTTACTTCCCCAAGGAAAAAAGGATTCTGGTTCCACTGCTGAGATGGAAGGGAAGATCCTCACCGGCTTTTGTCAAATTGGCAATTTAGCAACAGACTTTTACCCAGTTTGCCTTCTCTGTAAATAACAGAATCAGAGAAAATTTCAAGATGAAATTCTACACAGCTGCTCCAGCTTTGCATTCAGCTTTCAAAAGAAATGGGAGGCCCTCAACACATTACTCTAGTACTAATTTAGATTTGTTAATACATGTTCAGGACACCATCAATAGTAAGAGAAATGCTTTTAAGTGCTGGAAGGAGATTCTTGGTTTATGCAGCATCAGAGACTCCTCAGGGATAACAAATAAAGGGCAGCACAGGAAAAATCCAATGGAAAGACCCTCATAGGAGTCACCACAGATCCCGTGACTGTGCTGCCTGCACACTGAGGTTCTGTTAGAAAACACAGACATCCCTATCATAAATTATAGGAAAGAAGGATAAACTTGGCTCAGAATGCAAAGAAGGTTTTAAAATAAGATGAAATCTACATATCCCAGCGTCAATTCTCCTGCAACTCCTGTCATTTAACTGAAATATCAGTGCGACACCTGTAAAGAACCACAAATCCTTTTGGACTTGTGTTTACAATGGACAGAAACAACACAACAAGTAATGGTATCCCCTTCTTCTGTAAACAAATATTTGCCTTGAAAAGAGTAAAGCCAGCTGGCCAGTTACAGAGTTAACTCCTTTATTCCTCAATCCTTTCGGCCGAAATATTTTTTTAAAGCACAAAAGGTAAACAACAACAACAACAACAACTCTCATTATTTCAGATTTTCCTTTCATTCTGACAATAAATTCTAATGATATAAAAAAATTCAGAGCCGTTCTTTTCATCTACCTCTCTTATGCCTAAAAAAAAATGAGTATATACACACTAGGGAACATGGTATAATTGAATCTGTACTTCTGAGGTTGTTATAAGCCAACTGAGAGCACACAAATATGCACAATCCAATAAATCCTTGCGGATGATTATATGTATCAACAGCAAGCAGCCTCCAACGACTTGTTTGGTTGAGTTTTTTCGCATTCCTACAACAGAACAAAAAGGTATTTCTCATGTCTTCCTTCTCAAAAGGATCCCTGCACCTGCCAACTGGCAAACATCGAATTCATTGCCAGCAGTAGATTTTCTAGCACTAAAAAAAAACAGCCAAAACCTCTCTTTCCTTTAATGTATCTGTTGAAGAGCAGAGATGGGTTGTTCTCCCCTTCTGGTCTTTTTGTATTGCAAGTACGACTTCTAATTTCCACAATTTATTATTCAATCTGGTGCTGGCAACTATGACTTTTATCATTAAATACTCCACATAGTTAAAATGCTTTATTTTCCAGTGAATTAGAGAACACTGTGCCCAGGAAAAGCAATATTTGCCAGCTCCAATCCTATTTTCCTTTTACCTATAAATCTCTGCTACTGTGCAGACTTTGCTGATCAATTCTCTGGTATCTGTACAAAAACACAGCCTCTTTTTTCACAGCTTGTACTGACCCATCCACTCAAAATATAATCAGCCCCTAAGCCTAGAAATGTTTCTTGTTACTACTGGAGATTTTAACAAATTACAGTAAACACAAGAGAGGAAGTGGACAAACAAGACTTTAAAAATTACTCAATAATCTGCTAATTTGACGCAGCAAAGATCAGCATTACAGCTTTAAGCATAATAAAATTGTTAAACAAAACTTAAAGCATCACTTTAACTTCTTCAAAACCACTCTCCCCTGGTGCTCAAAAGCAAATCCCTCTGAAACCATGAGTTAATTCAGCATTTAAATCTTATGATTAAGCAGCAATTTCCAATCATGACAGCTCTGACCTTCCAGTAAAAACAAACTTTGCCTACTGGCTCATGTGATATGATTAATCAATTAGAGAGTCTAAGATTTCCATGTAAATTAGTATCTTGTGTATACATTTCTGAAGTATTTTTTATTGTCTTTCAGAGTTATCACCCAGAGGCCAGAAGCTGAATTCACACAAACAAGAGATATTTGCAGCAGGTATTTTTCTGTCTCACTGTGCACTAGATTTTATCTTTAGGAAACTCTGAAACAATGCAAAGTACCTTAATTTAACTAGAAAATTTCAGCTACTTACTTGAGCAAATGTATTCAGCCAATTTTTCAGCATTTCCACACTTTTCTCCCTGTGGGGTGAGGCCAATTTCTTCTACTATAACCAAAAGGAGCAGGGAAAAGCATTGAGAATGATGAGAACAATTCAGATTTACTGTCACAGAAACGGAGACTGTGTGTACAGTCTCAGTCAGGTTATAATCCCTCTCATCCAGTTTCATTTCCAAACAGAACAAAAAAGCCACACGGAAATTAAGAGCAAAGGGGTGTTTTTCCTGTTTTGACCACATTTTTCCATTAGTGACCATCACCTTGCAGTAAAAGGAGCAGAAATCCAGAAGGCAGATCCCGACTGCAGCATAGGAAGTTCTGATGTGTATAAAATTACCTGTCTTTCAAATTATTCAGTTAGCAAATTTACTTATATTTTCTTCTGAGCACCCTTGAACACCAGATAATATTCCAAAAATTGTACTAAAAGCCAGATTTACCTAAGATTTCTTTTTTAAACCCAGCTTACCTAAAGAAGCTGTAGCTTTTCCAACCACATACGTCGGTTTGATATTCCACATTTGCTTAAGAGATTTTGACCAGGCTGAAAAACATTAAGTTAAATTAAAGCAAGTGGCAGCAAAATACGAATGCTAAACGATTATTTGGACTTCTTTTTAATCTACAAATATAGCAAAACAATAATAACTAATATTTCCATTACATATTGCAGCACTGGATGCACAAATTGAATTTTTAATGCACTTTTTCATTGTGTAAACAGCAGTCTACAACATGTTTTTAAAAGCCTAATTTAAGTAACTAGTTCCTGGCTGTTCTGGTTAAGTAGCATTTTTAATGCACACTCTGCCCTGTGCCACATCCCATGGAACTTGCAATGTTCATTTTTTGGCATCAAAAACTTGCCAGAACTCGTAGGGGAAAAAAGGCACATTGTGAAAAGGGAGATTTAGACATAGAAACCGGTGGTTTAAATTTAGTATTTAGGCAAAAAAAAACCCCAAATATAATATTCTATGACAACAAATGAAAGGGTAAAAATCTGTACCCATCCACTACAGATCTGCAGAAAGGAACTCTCATACAAGAAATATGTAGAACTGATTATATTTTAGACATGCACCAAAATTAAGTTATCAACTCTGAAATAAAATGTACCCAAGACCAAAATAAAATTCTTGGGAGACAGTTTTCCTCCCACGGGCAGTGAGGAGGTTACAAACTACTGCTCTTGGTTCCAGCAACCTGATCCCTGTGCCCAAAATCCTAATGGGTCAAAAATAGATAACACCAAGTCTTTTACTGTCTCGTCTTAAACCAGCACAGCACAGCACAGCACAAGAAGGGGTTTTTTTCTGGTATTCTTGGGGTGGAAAAAAAGAAATATGAACTACAACAGAAAAAAATCAGAGGAAACTATTCTTAAAAAGGAAAAAAAGAGAAGGATTCATTGCGTTTGAAAGGAACTCAAATAGGAACTGAAAAATAGCAACTAATGACTCATTTTATTGGTTAAAATTTGTAGTTCAGCAGGTCCTAATCAAGATCAGGGATGAACTCGACTAAGAGGTTACATTTGATTCCAAATTCTAATACATTGTCCTCTGCTGCTGAAAAGGTACAATAAGCCAAGGGTCTCAGTGTACTCACTGCTTACTCAAGGGTGTAACCTTACTCACAGTACATTGATTGGTAAGTCCACAGCCCAAATACGGAGCAGGTGAAGTAATAAAACTACTTAGGTGTTTCTAGAAACTCCATGCCAGAACTATCACTTATCACAAGGATTTCTGAAGAGTTCACAACGATTTGACAGATCACTGTGATGGGAATTTCTATTTAGTAGGATTCTCACAGCTGATCTCTTGGCTTTTATGTATCACCAGTTCTTCACAACGTTTTAGGTAATAATTAATTCACTTGAGGGTTTGGTTTTTTTATTCAAGACAGAGAAATCTCTGTTTCTGTAATATTTCATATGAATTATGTAGGCACAGAAGTAGTGGCCAGTTTTTATAAGATGCTCTTCTCTTTAATGGAGGAAATCAGTTAGTGAGTAAACCAGGCACTGCAGCAAAATATTCCCTGTTCAGGAGACAACCACAAGTGGAAAAGCTCTTACTAATTAGTAATTTGCACCAAAGGCTCGTTCCTTTCATTTTCAAGTGTGTAAAACCCAACCCTTAAAAGCTCATTCCACCAGGAGCCCTTTAGGATGCCCTAAGAACTATGAGATACAGCTGTTTTTAAAAAGTCATGCTCCAAACATCTACTGCTGGGTGAAATAAAATGCAATAAAATATAGATTTCAGAGGATTCTGAAAGGGAAAGACCAAAGAATATAAATATGCACTTACCTTCTTTTTTACTATTCTCTTTTAAACATATTTTGATGGCTTCTAATGCCCTTGGACTGGTAAAAACTAGGCCTCCATAGCACTCTGGATGAGAAAGCTATTTATAAACAGTAAACCAAGAAGTAAACAAAAAACAATTAGTAAATTAATTTAAAAATCAAGTTGATCAATTCTTTACAACCTTGAGAGGAACAGAACAGCTTCAACAGATGCCTGAAATGCCCCAATACTTGTGTCTGTCTATGGTCCATCAACCGAAATGTGAATTTTGTCTGACCAACTCAGTTCTTTCACAAGTATGGACAAGACCCCTGATGTTGTCCAACCACTGGACTGTGCTGTACACAATATTTTATTATACACAGCTAAAAAAGGTACCACAAAGGGCACAATTTAACAGAGATAACACACGGGATCTTGGCAACCAAGGCCTAAACTTTGTCTAAAACAAGGCAACCGGAATCATTTAGAACTTACCTTTTCAAACAAGCTTTCAAGAGATACGAAGTCGAATGACAAAACTGGGATCAACGTTGCTTCGAGGCTGTACAACCCTAATTCCTATCAAGAAAAAGTTTGCAGCTCTTGAAATGGGTTCCAAAAAGCAGGTTTTCCCTTTTTCAAAGAATTGACTAAGGCAGCCCAAGTATTTCTTTTTACTAAAGCAAAACTAAAAGGCATTTGATTTCCTTTTACTGGTAAATCTAGTTTGGTTTGTTAATTGTTTAGTATTACAACATACCATTAAACAAACAGCTGTGGAACTGAGCCCTCCTGAGCTACAGGATAACTCTGAAATCCCCAGTCCTGAAAATATTCCTGTACATCTCTGTAATGCTGTAAATACATTTCTTCTAAATAATGCATTTCTCCTAAATAATGCATTCTTCTAAAGAAATAATTCCTGTTAAACAGAAATTCTTCAACAGAACTGCTCTGACAATAAGACTCACTCACATGACTAAAGGCAGTAGCAGGAAGGACCCCACCACCAAATAACCTCTATTTCACATTACATTCCCAGTAAGAATACTAAGAATTCTTGTAATCTTAGTTCCAGCCATATGAACACGATCAATATTAATTAATTAAAATGAAACTGGTTTAATATCAGTACTTTGCCGAGAGCTTTAAAAGTGAATTCAGTAAAAATGCCCCCTAACTAATGTAACTTTTTGAAGAAAGAGCATATTTTCTAGGACACTTCTTCTCTTAGCACAATTTCAGACATGTACTCCTATTTCTGATTATTTTCCTCAGAAAACATCATAATTTCAAACATCCCTTCCTAATTTTGATTAAGCTTGTTCTCCACCTGACAGAGCTACATCCACCTGACACTATTATTTAATAGCGAAGTGACCCAGTTGTTTACTTTTTTTTAAAGTTTACTCACTTTAATATACGGATCTGGTCCCGAATCTTTGTCTTTGGGATCCTTCAGCAGCAGAACCTTCATTTTCCACCAAGCAAGTGCAGCAGAACTCTAAAACACAAGAACGAAATTTATCTGAATGAGATCTAAATTAGATCTACTTGAACAGTGACTCCAACAGCTCAGCTCCAAAGAACTGGGTTGCTACCAGTTGTACAGCTCCCTACACAATGAGCAAGCAGTTACTGGGCATTCTCTGGGCAGGAATATCCACCCTGATAAGGCCAAAAAATAACGTGCTGCCTTTAGATAACACTGCTCAAGGAACAGGCTCCAGTGAAAGTCACCAAGGAGAACACAGTTTTAAAAGTATTTTGTAAAAGCAGTAACAACCCCTACAATGCCGTCACATTCTGCAACGTAATCAGCTCCTATCTATAGGAAAGTTATTTATTCTATTAATTTCCATGCTGGTTTTCACCCTGTGCCCATCATAATAATTATGCAAAGATTTGATTTGTTGCATTTTGGGCTCTCACCCTTTTCTAAAGGGAAAACAGTGTTTCAACATGTTTTTTTTCTTTTTTTTTAAATACAACGTATGTGTGTCTACTGAATATAATATATATAATCATAATACTCATGTGCTTTCTTTCATGTATCTCTAGTTAGCAATGCTAGACTGAAAACACACATTCTGCCATTAAAATGGAAGATGATAGTTCTCAGTTCCTTCAAAGCTTGCACTTTGGTGCTGAATTCAAAGTTACAATAAAGTACCAATCATAAAAACAGAAATCCATTCTCTAACTGTACATTTACCCTAATTATCTGTGTGTTACTTTCCCGATTACATACTAGCAAATTCTCTTTAAAATAAACAGTTATAAAAATTCAAGTGTTTTACCACAATTAGATGGGTTCAATAACCAGGGAAGATAAAATCCAACCTGCAAGGGTGCCATGGAGTGTGGTCCAGAAACCTACCAAATTCCCAGATAATCTAAGACACATATAATCAAGTAACAACAACAGCGAGAGACTTGAGAATAATTCCTCCTATTTGGGCATCTAAATCCCAAAACCCAACAACAAAACTGGTTCAGAGGAGCTGCGAAAGGCTCTGACCCCTCTACTCCACCACACATTCTTACCAAAAGCAGTTAGTCATTAGTAATTAATTTCAAACATAAATTCACAAATTAAATGGAAAACTATACACATACAGACTGCATCCCCAGAAAGGCAGTTTTAGTGCAGCACGGAAAATATGACAATTCACCTTCCTGCACTGAATTCTTTCCCAGCACATCATTATTCTCGTTTTGGCAACGACCGAAGTACTCCCAGAGCATGCACAGCTCTCAAAACAAAAGAAGAATAAAAAAAAATAAACAGAGGCGTGTTCGATGCTTTAAAAGAAACAAAAATTTTAACCTACTTGGTTCGTATTTATAAAGCTGGAATTACATCCCAGGCCCCGTGCCTTGCCCTTGCGGCTGACAGTAGAACTCAGTACCCTTCTTCAGTGACCTCATTAACACCCAGCTTCCTTCGGTAATTAGACAAAAGACTCAAATGGAGCACTTTCGACATAATCGAGGCTCAGGCACTAATCACCGCTTCGGTCATTTTAGTGCTCAGGGTTTTTCCACGCGTTTCCCTGACTGGTATTTTTCATACAGAGAACATTCACACCCTGTGCTTACTGCGCTGTACCTCGCTCCCTTTGTGTTTGTTAGCCTGGAATTATCCGGAACTGGGCAGTCTAGTTCTAGGGAATCTAGGAATAATATTTTTTTTTTTTTTTTGGGGGCAAGCAGCAAGCGCTTGGTTCCTGTTTCAATTCGCAACTTTCTACTAACGCTAATTTTTACTAACACTGCTAATTTTTAACCGGGTCAGGGGATGCTCGCGATGGCCCTTTCGAAGCGCAGAATCCCGGAACCACGGGGGTTGGAAAAGCCCTCCGGGATCACCGAGCCCAGCCTGTGCCCGGAGCACTGAGTGCCACGGCCGGGGACGGGCACTCCCACCACCCCCAGCCCGGGCAGCCCCTTCCAGCGCTGAACGGCCCCTTCCCACGTATGAATTCCCCCC